>OZ038452.1:3457015-3526359 GCA_964036195.1 Sphaerolaimus hirsutus | reverse complement strand
GGACCCTGTAAAATGCGCTGTAAAATGTCAACTGTCACGCAAAGTTAGGGTGTTTACTTTCCGTTGTCCGTTTTCCATTTCATCTTTCCGCAGGCAATTTTTTCCATTTCCGTTCCATTTTTCCGGCTAGTGCAAAACATTTTCTGTTTCCATTTCCGTTTTCAGGGAAGCGTTCTGGGAAGAAAAATGTTTTTCATTTCCGCTTTCCGCTGGTAAAATTTTTTCATTTCAGTTTCCGTTTTCCGTTACCGCAGGCAAATTTTTGTTCATTTCCGTTTTCCGGCAAGTGTAAAAAATGTTCCATTTCCGTTTTCCGCAAAAAAAAATTTGTTTACACCCTACGTAAAGTGTCGCAGTGCAATTTTCCCGGGCATTTTCCATGACTTTTAACACTTTGCGTGACACCTGACTTTTACAGAGCACTTAACAGGGTGCGGGACTGGCACCTGGTGCGGCATGGCCTTGTTCTGGGAGAAGCGCACCATGGACTTGACCGAGTCGGCGGCCTCGAGCGCGCGCCTGCAGCGGGCCACCTTGCGCTGGTAGATGTCCGACAGGGGGTCCGTGTTGTACACGTCTGTAGGGGAAGTGCTGGCTGTGACAGGGTTTGAGCTGCGGGCGGGCTAATGCGTCCACACACGCTAGTTGACACCGACACCAAATGTCAACTGGTGCTAGGGTTGGCCGATGTTTTTTTTAAACGTTTTTTTTTTAAACGTTTTTTTTTTTAAACATGACGTCCGAAATGTTTTTTTTTTTTTAAAAACATCGGCCGAAATTTTTAGTACTAAGCACTAGGTATTTTGCAAAATTTTTGCGCGCAAGCGCGCAATTTCACACACAAATTGACATTGGTGGTTGTTTTCATTGGTTTTGTGGCATTTTTAGTATCAAAGTATCCATTTCTATGTGCTACCATGGGTTAATAAGCCGTCATATGTTGCTGTATTTATATAATATTGAGGTAATGTGCTTCCATGTACCTCCAGTGTGTAACTTCACTCCCAAAGTAACAACCTCCTTTTATAACCTTGTTTCATCACTATTCCGTGCCAAACTTTACCTGAAGTCACGAACATTCAACTATAAGGCGATATACGAACGATATGTCGATGAAAAATGGATATTTTTGACACAAATCACCACTTATAATGCTATCCCATGGCTACACAGACATTATATGGTCATATATAACATCACAGAGTATTGCCACTGTCTGATATACCTATATATGTTGACACAAGGTCATATCTGGGAGCTTTTAAAAAAAAAGTTGTTTTTTTTTTAAAAAACATTAAGTTAAAAAAAACGTTTTTTTTCCAACCCTAACTGGTGCCGATCCCGATTGAAAGCTTGCTGACGCGTGAATGAATGACGTTCAAACGCAATCTTTGAATTAGGAACGGAACCAGTTGACATTTGGTGTCGATGTCAACTAGCGTGTGTGTAGGGCCAATGTGACGACAGTACGGCGAGATTAAAACTACCCCATATTTAAACCATAAATTGTGAAACCAAAGGGATACAGTATTCATGTAAGCCAAAATACGGCGATATTTAAGCTACATTGGACTTCAAAAAGTGTCATTATTGTGCGTCGTTATTTAACCCGTAAAAAGCGGTCCCTTTTTCAAAGCTGCATGATTTTCATTGTATTATTATTTTTTTGGTATTTTAGGCAAGAATTTTGTTGAATTGTATCCGTTTAATTAGAAATTCATCAGAAATGTCTTCAGTATCTACTGGCATATAAGTACACAAATATGAAATGTATACATATGGCTTACACAGTAATGTGTGACAAAATATTGCAAATGAATTTGAACGACAGAGCGGCTTTAGAGGAAAGCGGATCTACAAAAATATGCTATGAAGTATGCAGGAATATCTCTACCACTTTGTATTACACATTTGCTGAGGAGCACTGATACATGGACACAATGTGCAGAAAGTAGATAAGTGCTAAATTTAAAGGGTTGCACACAAAAACAAACAAACAGATTTTGATACATATGCACCCCCCCTATTATTGGTCCATCTCCCCTTATATCAATGATATTTGTACAATGTGTGGTGCATACGAAGGGTGCAGGTTCCATGAACATGCATTAAATCAAACAGCTAGATGCTAAATTGCCACATATTTACATGATATGTATATATGTATTATTCACAGCCAATTTTGAAATTCGACGGTGAAAATAAATGGCCAAATTTTTTTTTTGAATATTAGTGAATTTGAGTGATATTTGAGGCAAAATTTGAAAAATCTCACTTTTACATTCTCTGGGGAAGAAACTAATGTAAATACTTTGAAAACAAATTTCTGTACCTTGAACAACACTGTATACTCAGTGGACATCACACTTAGTATGGAAACCTACCATAATCCATCCGAATAATGCACCAAAAATTACACAGTTTTTCATCATAATGCTTGGATGGAATGAAAGTTCTGTCCATTTCTAGAAACGAAGCGAAAAGGAGCGTTCATGGTTAACTTTCAACTTTTGCTTCAGGGAAACGTGGTCATGCGACCCAACAATCCACAAACGGACACAACTCTCTTTTCAACCTAATATTTTGTTTTTACTATAGAACTATTCACAAATATTCACAACATTTTATTCACTAAATTATGGTACGATACTGCACATACTTTGCGGTCCGCCGAGTATACATACATTGAAATAGCCATTCAATTCTCAAATTGTGCTCGACTACTGAAATACTTCTGAGTTCGTTTCGGCGAGGACTCTGTGCGCATGTAAACTCTGTGCCCATGTAGACCCGGTGCCCATGTAGAGTTAATCCGGAGCCCATGTAGACTCGGTGTGCATGTAGAGCCCCCTAGATGGGCACTGGGTAACATTCGCAACGGGTTTACATGCACACCGGGTTGTAGCGCTACATGGGCACCGTGCGCGTTGCCACCGGGAATCGTGGATGAGCGGTGGGTGACATTGTACTCATACATGTGTATGGTGCGCATGTAGACCCCGCATGCATATAAACTCGGTGTCCATGTAGACCGGTGCGCATGTACGGTTAAACAACATGCGTACCGGGTCTACATGGGCACCGAGCTTACATGCGCACCGAGTGTAGATGCGCACCGGCACATACCCGTTGTGTGTCACTCACCAGACACTCAATATAAAATGACCTCTAAAACACAAACACAAATGTACAACGATATAACCTCTGATGTGCCGCCACAATTTGCAAAAAGTTCGTGATGGGCGCCGGGATCGCCGCCGCCGTCTGGTCCATTGCGTTGCTTCTATACAAAAACAAAATGGGAAGATGTGTGATAAAGAAGGCACATGGAGCTGGGGTTTGACAGCATGCACTAGCTGCAGATAATGACAGTATACAGCGGGTGACATGGCTTATATTTGGTCTGGATGCACATTCATCTTGATTAGCATTGACAAAAGTCGTCAATTTTTAGAAAATATAATTAAATATAATCTCAGAAAATCTCTCAAGAAAAAAATATAATTAAATCTCTCTCAAAATACCTTGACAAAATATAATTAAATACCTATAAATATCAGAATTTGTGAGATTTTCTGATATTTTTAAAAATTACAGAAAAAGTCTCAAAAAGAAAATATAATTAAATCTCTCTCAAAATACCTTGACAAAATATAATTAAATACCTATAAATATCAGAATTTGTGAGATTTTCTGATATTTTTAAAAATTACAGAAAAAGTCTCAAAAAGAAAATATAATTAAATCTCTCTAGAAAGTCATGAAAAAAATATAAATCTCCGAAAATCTTATATTTTCTGAGATTTTCTGAGATTTTTTAAATATAAATCTCTCTGAGATTTTTTCAATGCTAATCTTGATACATGTTTATACAATATTTTCCAGTTTGCAGTGAGAGTTACTTTCACTGACAAGTATTTATCCGTTAGAATATGTGTTGTAGTGGGGTTGATGAGAAACAAAAGTTTTAGGAAAGGGCCATTTTTAAGAAACTGCCGTCAACTACAGCGATAGAAAAATCAAATCGCGTCCTTATTTATTTTGGTGATTACATTATGAACTTTTGTAAAGGAAATGTTTACAATTACAAGTTTTAAATCAAACATTAAGATTTGGGTGTTGTTCACCACCAAAAGCTATGTCACATCTGTAGTTCCCAACACAGAGCAGTGCAGTGCGGTGGAAGGACCAGTGGAACACTTTGAAGGGAGAAATCACAACATTTACAAATATGAAAGTCTACAAAAGAAGCATGCATTTCCCTTAGACGATGGCAGTGCACACATCATACACAAACATTTAGATATTTTTTCTACTCCAAAAATTCTAACTACATTTCTAAAATTGACATTCTATCTCAGAAAAAAATCTAAAAACTCAAGTCATCTAAAATGTCCAAAAAAAAATAAACCATCATAACATGAGCATGACAAAACGAACCCTGGGCGAATACGGAATCGCCAGTGGCCATGGCATAAGCGAGTTGCGCCTCCAAAGCGAGTGTATCGAAACGCTGCAGGAAAAAGTCCCAGGTCATGCACGCCTGCTCGCTGAGTTGGCAGCTGAGCGTGTGCAGCCGGTGGAGAATCAACGGTCTGAGTGTGCATGTGAACTTTGAAAATTGGCTGGGCTGAAATGAATTGAGGCATCTAATTCTAAAAGTCGACAAGTCCACCAAATGCGATTTTGAGTCAATCGCATTTTAAGTTTCAGACCCAATTCCAGGCCCGTGGTGCGTGTCAAATTTGGCTCTCTCGTGTTTTCCATTAAGCTCCATATGTTGAAAATAAAGTGTCAAATTTTCAGCCCCTAATCTCAACCCATATGTGAGAAATGGAGTGTCCATAAAATTCCATTCGGTCAGAGCAAAACTGTTTCGGGGAGGGAAATGGGCTTGTCGACTTCTTGCACTCAAGAATATTTTTGTTCCCGGAGAAGCCGAGGCTGCTTTGTGGGAAAATTATGGACTTGTCGTCTTTAAGAAATCGGTGTCCACAGTGGACTAATCACATTTCTTGCGTTTTTTTCCATATAAAAAGGATGCAGAGGATGGACTTGTCGACTTCTTGCACATTTTTTTGCATTTTTCCCAAAAAATGTCAGATTTGGCACTATGCCATATGGGTATGTGAGGTTAAAAAATTTATGGAAAATGATGAAAAATGTGCAGACGTAGACCCAGATGACGTTTCCGGGCCTAAATCGAAATTTTCATATTTTCGACTTTTATAATTGGACGCCTCAATTATAATAGGTGTAAATACATGCCGGCGTGACATGGTCTGATGGGGATGCCAGAAACTATTGTGAGTGTAGGGCTTTTAGAAACATGTTATGTGAAATGTAATGTGTAATGTTTTATGTAAAACAGAAGATCATCGAATATGGATAGCATTAATTGCCATCACTGAGCTCAGGCCTACTACTCATCTAAACCTGCTAGTCATCTAAACCCGCCGCTCGTCTATTTCTACCCGCTTCTCATCCACACACCCTGCTCATCTACCTATGCATATCTCTAAACCCCCCAATGCGTGGATGAGTAGTGGGAATAGATTATTGGTGGGTAGAAATATGAGTGGCGGGTCTAAATGAGTAGCGGGTTTAGATGACTACTGGCTGATGGAAAAGCGCCAGAAAAAAACTCTTCATTTGACTATTGCATTTAAAACGCACCTATCCACAATACACGCGTCAAACTGGGCTTCCATGCACCAAATGAGGCACTTGAGCGCGGCGGGTCTTATAACGTCCAAACTCATGAGCGCCCGCTGGGCCACGGCGGCGTTGGGGTCGTGCACGGCGGCGATGAGCAGGCTGAACGCGTTGGCCAACGCGCCCTGCAGCAGCACGTTCGCCTTGATCAGCGTCGCGTCCACGAACATGCCCATCTGGGTGATCTTGCCCACTGGGCAGGTTGGGGGGGGGGGGGGGGGGGTTGGTGATCTTTGAAAATACGTGTATGCGGCGGACATCACACTTAGTATCAAAACCTACCACAACCCATCTGAATAATGAACCCAAAATTATACAGTTTTTCATCATAATATTTCGTTTTTATTGTCAAAAAATTTATCACGAAATTTATCACAAGATTTTATTCATTTAATTATGGTAGGTTTTCATACCAGGTGTGCTGTCCGTCGAGTATGATCACGGTGACAAGTGAAGCGAATGAAAATTGTCCGCTGAACGCGAACCTTGCAATAATGAACAATGATACCATGATTTTTACAATTTTATTTTTTTGATCACATGACACCACCCTCACTGTGACTCAATTGGTAGTGGAAAATTATTATTGTGAATTTATTCATCAAAATACGGTAACGTTGTTTGTAAAGCGTCCCGTCCCAGAGACGTCCCGCCCAAAACCGAATGATGATTACAAAAAACTGCAATTTCAAACTCATAAATAAATCTGATCCCAAGAACTAAGACCGAATGAAGATCAAAAAGCCCATTTCAAATGTCGACGCTACAATTAAACTTCAATTCGACCACGAGACCGACCAGCGCGGAAGCGGACATTCCAATCGCGACTGGTCATGTCGTCGGTGACGGCGGTCCAGAACGCGTCCGCGCCCATGGGCAGCGTGAGGCAGTGCAGCAGCAGGGGCACGCCGATCTGCGACAGCTGCGAGAAGTCCGACCGAACCAGCTGCCAGATCTTCGGCCCCAGCAGGTGCTCCTGCGCCCAGATCAGGAAACCCCTGAAAATGGGCGGAGTTTGGTGCTCGTGCGCAAAGGGATAAGTGTCGAGAAAAGTGCTAAGTGACAAGTGCTAAGTAAAGTTTCATGATACTCATGTAACAAGCTGTAATTTACAAATATTTCCATTCAGAAATTTATTTGTCAACTCGAACAGTAACTTGTCACTTGTCCTACAAACTTTAGCTAGCGCTTTTCCCTCTTCTTACTACCTGTATACTTAGTGGACCGCAAAGTATCCATGATACTAAAGTTAACAATACAAAGTCTAAAATCATCACAAAACACTCACTTTTCATCCTTGTGCGCAATCTTCAAAGCTTCAGCGTGTAAACAAAGGTATTTTAAACAGTGCAGCAGAAAATAGACCACATCAGGATCTGGATTATCCTCAATGTCCTGCAGTGCAAAAAGCAAAGTAAATAAGATAACCAGGTAAGATATTCTAACTTCTTATCTACCTATTTTATTGCTGTTTCCGTTTTCATTTCTCTGCCGAAAACACTGAAAGATCGACTCTTTCCTTCGAAAATTAAAAAAACAGTATTTACTCGAATTATCTATTTTTCAGAGTGGAAATTTTTAGAGGAGGTTAAACGAGGGGGGTATTTTGAGGGGAGGTTAAACGAGGGGGGGTATTTCGACGGGGGTTATTATTTCGCCATAAATATTTTGAAATCCCAGTAATGCTGAGATTAGAGCTCAGCGTGAAATGATGATGTAAAATGACGTCGTAAAATTACTTTAAATGAGTGTTGATAATGCTACGGGTCTCCAATTTTTAATGGATATACTCCGGTTACTTTACACATTGCAGGCGTGGTTCCCGCTGGAAGTGTGCCAACAATGGTTAACGCGTTCGAATTTCATTAAAAAATGACAAGTTGATTGTTGTTGTAATGTTATTCATCAACATATTCACATCGATGAACTTTTTTATTTTTTTTACGGAAATCGCATGATTTAATAATCATTGGCACGCTTCCAACAGAGTATCATGTACGCCGAGTACATGATATGTGTCAATACTTTAATTGTGACCGATACGGAGTGTTATTAGCCACAGCTGGAGCAAATTGCAAAATTCAATTTCTTTTATTTTACGTCATCATTTTACGTCAGGGAACAAATTTTACATTTCACGTCAATGATTGCGTGCAAATTCTGACGAAATAATGAGCCCCCCCCCCCCTCGAAATACCCCCCCCCCTCAATATTCTCACTCTGAAACAATCACCCCCGGGGGTAATTCAAGGAAATACGGTACCATCAAAAACACCCAAAACAACAACAACTCACATTCATAATAGCATAAACCATCTGCAACTCAGCCGGCAAATCCTCCAACCGAAACACAAACTTGCCCACCGACGTGTACCAAAACACCTTGCCGTGTTTTTTGGCGGTCGCGTCGCCGCGCTGCGCCGCTGCCGCGTCAGTAGGCGAAGGGGTCGCGCTGTCGCCTTTGCGGCCGACCTGGGGGCAGTCCCAGACCCTGTAAGAGACCCTGTAAGTTTAAAAAACGCTGTAAAATGTCGGTTTTCACCCTGTAAACACCATGTAAGTGTCATGTGTATCCAAATATTATTCTCTGATATCCAAATCTTTTGTTTTGTATCCAAAACTTACTTTTGATTTGGATACATATGATCCATAGATTTGGATACATTTGACACTTTACAGGGAGTTTTACCTGACACCTGACATTTTACATGGTCTTTTACACTTTACAGGGTCGTTTACAGGGTCTGGGACTGGCACCAGCTGCGCCGTGGCCACGCTGCACTTGGCCAGGCCCACGTCGGTCTCGGTCAACGTGGTCGCCTCGGCCACCGCTGTTTCCACCTGCGAAATGAACAACGCGTGAGGGATGAAACTCTCTCTGCAAGTAAATAGTAGCGGCCTGCATATGTAACTATGACCGCTCTGCAAGTGTGCTCCCTCTGCAAGTATGCTGCAAGTTTGCAAATATAATAAATAAAATGATATAAATATATCACATAAATAAAAAATCTCTCAAAATGAATATAAGTAAATCTATCTAAAGAATAAGAGGATCAGCATTGAAAAATGTGGGATATTCATATTTTAAAAATAACAGGAAACATCATAGAATGGTATATTTATTTACATATCTGCTACGTTTTTCCACTATTAGAAAAGAAAAATATTTTCACATATTCTCTTTGCATTTTACAGATAGATTGAATAATATTTTCATTTTGAGAGATTTTCTGACATTATGTTTAATAATATTCTACCAAACGCCCCCATTTTTTAATGCTAGCTGGGGTGCACACTTGCAGGCTGAGAGCACTTGCAGAGCAGTCAAAATAACTTTCAGACCACTACTACTTATAGAGAGAATTTACTTACAGATAGCTACATGGTCTGCGTCAGTCCTTATGCTAGTTATTTTTCCTCCCTCGGCCAACATCCAAAAAATAGATATCCAAAGTGACTTACTCAAGGATTGATACTATAAATAAAGTCCTATTTTTGTTCCAATAGGAACTGTCTAGCACTGACTCGATGGGAGTCCCAATTATAACCACAAACCAAAAAACCAACATTTTCAGTTGGCAGTATGCCAACGAATTCCATCTGCTCCTCCTGCACGTTGGCAGTCTTCAGCTGATGCATGTGCCCCAGTTGCGGCTGCGGCTGCCCCTGGCTATCGGTTCTCGGAACGACACCCGGTGCCTGGGGTGAGATTTTATTTGGAAGGGGGTTTATCGACGGATCGACTTTTTGGAGGATTTATGGTATACTCCGCTGGGCATATTGCTGAAGGAAACGCTACGCCATGACGCTATATATAAAAAAATAAAAAATTTTAAAACAAACAAACACCCTTTACTTGTACGCAACTGCACCTTTTTATTTTTGAAGTATTTTTCTTTGTAAAAGTGAGTGCATAAGTATCCTGCTCACGCGTACTCGACTAAGACTTTATAATTTTGGACACATTCGTTGTCAAGTCAATTAAATGCGTATTTAATAGTGAAAAATTGATAGGCCTACAAATAGCTATCTTAAGGGGCAGTCACAGACCCTGTAAAATGTAGAAAGAAACTATAAAATGTCATACGTCATGAAAAAACTGTAAAATTTTGTGCCATTTACCCCTTAGCCCCAATTCGCACCGGGCCTGTGCCTCTGTGCATGTTTACCCGCTGTGCATGTCAAGGGTATTCTACATTTTAACCCTCCAGGGGGTCGGGTAGATAGCTAATCAGTCATTTGGAGGGACAGATAGCTGGAAAATAAGGGTCTACATGCACACCGGGTTTACATGCACAGAAGGCCTCAGTCTTCGCACCTTGTGCCGTTTGCCGGCACTTGCCGCAGCGGCAGTTGCAGCGGCGGCGGCGGCGGCGGCGGCGTGCTCGTCGTCGCGGCTCGTGTCCAGCTCGTGCGCGTAGTCGAAGTCGGCGTCGGCGTCGTCGGCCATCTCCAGGCGGATTTCGGCGCGCGGACAGAATCGCTCTAGGACGTCGAGTAGGACCTGCGTTTTGGGGTCGGTTTTTTGGCATGATAATTTGGGTTTTTTGAAAGTTGATTTCAGAACGGTTTATCACACGGAATACTCACCGTATTTCCTCGAAATACCCCCCCCCCCTCGAAATACCCCCGTCTCGAAATACCCCCCCCCCCACAAAATGGCGACTATGAAAAAATTACCCAACCCCCTCGAAATACCCCCCCCCCCGAAAATTGCGTGTACAGAGAATGTACATGCCAAAACTGCGGTTTGTGATCTGGCAATGCGGAATATATGTTAAAAAACAATGACTGTGTCACGTCAGGACAGTATTTACACCATCTATATACTAAAAAAAGTGTATAGACCCTTATACATGGTGCTTATTGTCGCACTTTTCGACGTCTGCGTATGTTACAACCAACAATTTAGTACTGGGGGTTTAAAAAATTTCTGGCGAAATAATAAGCCCCCCCCCTTCTGAAACAATCACCTCCGGGGGGTATTTCATAGAAATACGGTACTCGCATTCCGTGCTGAGTGATTGATTGGATTGACCTTAGAAGATTGAAAATTTCCGGTCAACCATCCGCAAAGCAAAGTCTGTTGCAATGTATAATACATGCAAATGTCACATAGCGTATTTGCTTGGAAAATTCCCCCCTGTGAGATGAGTGAGGAAAAACTAATCTCCCACACCCTGAATAATTCCCCCCTTAAGGCATAGTTGCGTCAAATTTGAACAACAATAGCATGTTATTGTGTTAATAAAGCATATTTTGTGGAAAAAGTTGATAGAAAAACGGTGACTAAAAAAAATCTCCCCTTGAATACTCCCCTCGAATAGTTCCCTCTCAAACAAATTCGACGAAAAAATAATCCCCCAGGGGAATTATTCAAGCAAATACACTAATCCGGGCTCTAAACCCCCAGCCCCCCCCCACCTGTGACAAGATGAGCATCTCCTGGCAGGTGTTGCAGTCCACATAATCGTCGGTGTCGGGCTGGCCGCACGAGTGCTCGCCGACCCGCGGCGCGCGCACCACCGACGTGATCGTCTGCAGCGCGTCCCTGCTCGCAGAGTCGTTGAAGCCCCGGTGAGGCGACATCTCCGCCAGCTCCACCTGAGGAATGTGGGGGTGTTGTTCTGACGGCGCAGGACCAGTGCACAAGTAAACCCGGTGCACAAGTAACAATGTCCGGTGCCAATGTAGACCCGGTGCTTAGGTACGGCCCCCATAATTGAGCACTGGGTCTTCGTGGGCACTGCAGGGGTTCTGTATGGGGGGTTGGAGGGGGGTTGGGTTACCCCCCAAACGCTCCAGCTATCTACATATGTTTCTAGCGATTTTTCTCCCTCTTTTCCTTCTTAAGCTTGAAAAACCCCATATATTGAACCCCTGCGACCCCCCCCCACCTCAAAAACATTTGACATGATAAAAACAAGATCAAATGGCGCATTTGAGGGCGGCAAAGTACGCCGCACAATGGCGCCCTTCTACTACTTTTGTACTTGTGCATCGGGTTTACTTGTGCGCAGACACACCCCCTTGTCGTTGTGTCATTGGAAATATATTTATAGGGGATGGATAGTACGAACTATAGATATTTTGGCGCTGATTTTTTCTTTTCTTTTTTCCTCTAGCAAAATCTGAGGGGGTAATTGGAGTTAATTCGGTACGTAAATATTTACTTAAATATTTGTTGGTAGAGTGCAAATGTTCGAGTGTAGAGGTGGACGTGGTAACATGAATGCGAAACCGACCTGGAGCAGTATGATTTCCAACATGGAGACGTACATCATCACGTTGCTCTGTTCCCCATCCTCGTGCATCATGGCCGATTCTGCCAATGGCGAATAAGACTAATTACAGGACAATAAACGCCTTTGACCCAAATGCGGGAGACGCGTGAAAATTAGGAATGCATTGGTGAACTTTTTCTAAAAGGTGTTGAAATCGCGAACCCTGTCAATCTCAAACCAAATCAATTCAAACCGGAGCCCGAACCCTGTCAATCTCGAGTTGTTAATACATACCGTCTTTCCTCGAAATACCCCCCCCCAATTTCAGTGTTTAGAGAACATAAATGACGAAAGCTCCGGGAAACGCAGAACACACGTTAAAAACAATGAGTGTGTTATGTAAGAACAGGGTTTATACTGTCTACGTACTTATATAAGTCTATAGAGCTTTATAAATGGCGGTTTTTATTGCATTGTTCGACGTCTGTGTACGTTACAAACAATGATTTAGTACTGGGATTTCAAAAAATTTCTGGCTAAATAATACCCCCCCGGAAACCCCTCCCCCACCTCGTATAACCTCCCTCAAAATTTCCACTCTGAAATTAAAACCTCCCCGGGGGTAATTCGAGGAAATACGGTACAATACTTTAAGCCTAATTGAAATACCTATTTTAAAACAACAACAATTTTTTAAACTTCAGTTTGGAAACAAAATGTGTAGGCAATTTGGTGCTAGAGTTCACACATTTGGGATAGCGTGCAATTAGAACACGTGCATCCTTTCTACACTGTTAAAATGCATAGCCAAATACCGTATTACATCGGAATACCCCCATGGGGGTTCATTATTTCACCAGCAAAATTTGAGGGGGGTTATTCGAGGGGGGTTTATTATTTCGTCAGACATTTTCGTAAGGGTCGTAGTAAATAGTAGGCATTTGCGTACCCAAAACAGGTAATAAATGTGTCCAAACAGGATATATTTGGACATACAAACGTAGATAGCTACACAAACTAGTCTATTTGTAGCTGCAATGTAAATTAGCAGCAATAAATACATCATGTACATTGCATAAATGATGTATTTATTACGTACATGACGGACATCATTCCGGAGGGGGGGTATTTCGAGGGGGAATTATTTTTTCCCCAGCCCATTTTGAGGGGGGGGGGTTAATTCGAGGTAAAACGATAATCCCACCTGGCGGCAAAGGCTTCCTCATGGGGCTTCCCTCAGGCGTGAGCAAGCCGGTGGCACTGGCGTCCTGCCTGCCGCCGTCCAAGCTTTCCGTCTCGTCGAACAACCCCTCCACGTCGCCGATGCTGTCCACGCGCGACACGATGATCGGGTGCGCCGCCGCCGCGCTGCGGGCAGTCCCGGACCCTGGAACATGCCCTGGAAAATGTCAAATGTCACGCAAAGCGTCAAAAGTCACGTAAAGTGTCCGATAAAATGGCAAACGTACGTTAGCCATTTTACCGGGAATTTTACATGACTTTTGACACTTTGCGTGACATTTGACATTTTACAGGGCATTTTACAGGGTCCGGGACTGGCACCTGGCCGCCGACGATTCCTTGGCTTTGCGGCGGCGTCGCGCGGCCGATTTGGACGCGGCCGCGGCCGCGGCACCGCTGGCAGCCGACGGCCGCCTGGCCGGCGGGTACAGAACTGCGGCTCGCTCGGCGGCGCACCTGAGCTGCTTGAAGACCACGTCCAACGGGATGGCGATCTCGCACTGGGACAACACCTGCCGTTTTGACGAGAATTTGTTTGCTATTTAATCGTGGTACACGTTTGAACGTGATAAGATTCAATAAGGAATTCGATTGAAAATGTCCAGTCAATTGTTGATAAATTAGAGCCGGGTTCTCTTACTTCCGAAGAACTACAAATTTCCTATATGTAAATACTTGTGTGTACCGTATTTCCTCGAAATACCCCCCCCCCTCGAAATACCCCCCCCCCCCCTCGAAATACCCCCCTCAAAATGGACACTATGAACTTATAAACCCCCCCCCTCGAAATACCCCCCCCCCCCAAAGTAAGTGTATAGAGAACGTAAATGACAAAGGCTGCGGTTTGTCATCCCGACAATGCAGAACACACGTTAAAAACGATCACTCTGTTATGTGAGAACAGTGTTTGTACGTCTACACACTTATAAATGTCTTTAGAGTCTTATAAATGGCGATTTTTGTTGCATTTTTCGACGTCTGCGTACGTTTCAGACGACATTTTAGTACTGGGATTTCAAAAAATTTCTGGCGAAATAATAAACCCCCCCCCTCGAAATACCCCCCCCCTCGAAATACCCCCCTCAAAATGGACACTATGAACTTATAAACCCCCCCCCTCGAAATACCCCCCCCCCAAAGTAAGTGTATAGAGAACGTAAATGACAAAGGCTGCGGTTTGTCATCCCGACAATGCAGAACACACGTTAAAAACGATCACTCTGTTATGTGAGAACAGTGTTTGTACGTCTACACACTTATAAATGTCTTTAGAGTCTTATAAATGGCGATTTTTGTTGCATTTTTCGACGTCTGCGTACGTTTCAGACGACATTTTAGTACTGGGATTTCAAAAAATTTCTGGCGAAATAATAAACCCCCCCCCCTCGAAATACCCCCCCCCCTCGTTTAACCCCCCCTCAAAATTCTCACTCTGAAACAATAAACCCCCCGGGGGTATTTCGAGGAAATACGGTATATGTATTTTCATTGAGTATAGCCCGCGGACCGCATGCTATGCATTTTTCTGAAGGAAACACTCCATCATGATGTCATCATCAATAAAATAAAGATTGGTCCACCGAAAAAGAAAATAACGTTTCTGGGAAAAAACATTCGCTGCTCGCACGAGACTCCGCTTTTTTCTTTTTTTTTGGAATATTTTCCTTTTTGTTCAGTGTGCGCATAAGTATCCCCGCTCGCACCATGTCGACTAAGACATAAGTAATTTTGGGCGCATACTTTGCGGTCCGCCGAGTATAATGGGAAAAATCACTCAATTCTAAAGTTTTTTTAGTGAAACTTACGAATGTACTTCAATTCTAACTATAGGGCATGGAGGTGAACAAAACTAGCATGGGGCATTCCCGAGCCCTGTAAAGTGTAAAGTCAAGTGTCAATTGTTTTGTAAAATATCCATCAAAAAAGATTTTATTATTGAACTTTGCATGACAATTGACACTGCATGAGAACTGTCAAAAGTTTATGTAATTTTACAGACATCTGAGAGCTGACTTTGCACTTTATACAGCTCGGGAACTGGCACCCGTATGAATGGGAATGTTCTTCAATAATCGAGAACTCAACTGAAACTCAAAAACAGAAAATCTCCAATCTCACAACATCCCCTCCTCTCCCAAAATCTCCAAAACCAAATCTCCACCCACCAGCAGCCAATCGAGCGCTTTCTGCTGCTCTGCGATGGAGCCATCAGCGAGTCGCCGCCCGATGAAGTGGTAGGTCTGCTCGACGGAGAAGGTCATGGTGCACAGGTCGGGCTCGAACAGCTTGCACAGGAGCACCTTGAGCTCGTGCAGGTCGTTCTCGGACACCTCGTTGCACACCGCCTCCAGCCACTCGGGCATGACCGTGTCCCACGCCTGGGGGGGGGGGGGATTGAGTGGGTGGAAGGGTGGGATTGGCTTGCGGACGTTGGTTTTCTATCGATAGTTGATTTTTTGGAGAAGCTTGAAATGCTTTGAACTTATATTGGTAGAGTAAATAGGTATTTACATTTGACAAACTCTACTTAATTTATTGTTGGTTTTATTATTTTTAAAGAATGAAAAAAGTGATCCGGGTAGACGTTTTACTTTTTAGATAAAATCCAAAGAATCATTAAATCATAAAACAATCAAAATAATCTCACCTTGTAGGAAATGATGTCATATGGAACGAGTGCAAGCACCCTGTTCAGCCCTTCCTTAATTTGGTCACGCCGTGGCGCCAATTTGTCCCTGGAAACGTGTGAATAAATGATTCAATCATTGGCTTTGTACTTCTCATTCATAAATATGGTTTTTACTTCTCCACTTGCGGAATTGACCCTGAAAATCCAGTACAATTAGAACCATCGTGCAGCGGTCTTCTAGATTTCGAATTTTCTGGGGGGTTGGGGGGGTTGGGAGAGGGGTTCTCTGAGGTTCAATATATAGGCATAGAAGGGAGAAAAGGGAGAAAAATCGCTAAAAGTAGATGAAAAATGAGTATATAGCACATATACTACTAAAAATAGCTGAAAATAGGCAGTTAGACACATGAACTAGTGATTTTGGAGGTGAAAATCTATTAAAAGGTGTTAAAAATAGCGATTTTGAGCGAAAATTGGGGCCCAAAAATAGTAGCCCAAAATTTTGCCTCCGGGATAGATAGATAGCTGACCGGCCTCCGGGATAGATAGATAGCTGAGCGGTTTGGGGGGGGGGGGTAACCCCCCCCCCCCCGTTCCTACCCCTGCCATCGTGAGACCCACCATAATCCAGCGACTTTGGCGTACTCTGGCGGCCGCGGCAGCAGACATTGGATGAAAACTTCGTAGTATTGGTTGATGGCAGCTTGCAGCCAATCGCACACGAACTGAGAAAACAAACATGTGACACATTTGATGGAGGAATGTGTGAATTAAGAAAAATCGAAATGGTGGAAAAATATAAATAGATAGGTTAGTGTATTTCTCTACATATTTACCTAAGGGTGAAGTGACATATGCAGCTATTCAGAAATGGTAACTTGTGAAACTCCAGCTCCAGTTGACAAGTTTCGTGCATTATTTTGTAAAAATTGCTGCATAATAAAATTTCTGGTCAAAATTTGAAACGAACATCAGTTTTGAGTTGTTCCAGCGCGGCGCCCATGGCATCATTGGGCAGGAGCGCAGTGACGCCGAACCACTGGAACACCATCGACATTAGATAGCCGATCGCTTCCTGCAGGGGGACAAGTGAAGCTACATACGGTAAAATTACATGAAATTTAATGCATTGAACTTGTCAAGAACTTTATTTAAAATATGTGCATGGCGAACATTATTTTGGAAAATGTAGTGCATTTTCGATGCTTTCTGCGGACGCCTCTCACAATGATGTGTGAGAAATATGGATGGAAATTTGGAGCAAAATAATTCTTCGTATAAAGTCCATCAAAAAAACATTCCCAGAAGTAAATATTTGCGGCTCCCAAAACAGCTAAAAAACAAAAACGCACCGGCGGCGCCTGGGCCTCGGGCGTGCACAGTCCAGCGAGCATCCAAACCCCATAGCGCGACAGCATCCGTTTCTCATCAGCCATTTGATCGACCTCCGCGCCGATGGCTTGGCCCGCTTCCAATTTTCGCACCCATTTGGGCCGTTTCTCCTCAGTGGCTGAACTTTCTAGTTGGAACGAGGTCTCTTTCAGGAGTCTGCGGGGGAGGGGGGTTGTGGAGTGTATGTTAAGGATGACACTTGATTGTTTGAAATGATTTAAAAAAAATAATTTTTCAAATGTTACTTCACTTCACAGCAGTAACTTACTTGACTTGAATTTCGAACTTGACTTGTCACTTGACTTTACCACCACAAATATTCTTGTATTTCACTATATTCCACTATTCTTATTCTTATCAACTTTTTAAAACGTTTCTTATCACTTTACAACGAAAATGAAAGTTGAAATTGACAGCCATGTAAAATTTAATTTTTAAAATTTATAAAACTTTAAATTGCGAAATAGGTATCATGAAATTGGTGCCTCAACATTTTGGTTGACATAACCACGTTAGACCTGAACATTCGTTAGGTTCAAAAAAGCTTCGATTGAGCAACCAATTCGAACCTCAGTTTTCAACCCCCCAAAAACACCCCCCCCCCCAACCCACTTAACAATAGCCTCAATCGTATCCCTGGCCACCTTCACGCTGGCGTGCCACACGTGCGGCAGTCGCGTGTGGAAGATGTGCGGCTGCGGGGGCGCGCCCCCAGTGTCAGTCTGGCCCAGCTCTTTGTGAGCGTGGAAAGTGTCGTGGCACTCTGCGCACAGGCGGATGGGCACGTGTCCGTGCGGCCGGACGCAGTCCTCGGAGAAACACGTGGCCACCGCTACGCGCGATGTGGACAGGCACCCCTGGGGGGGGGGGGTTAGCATTGAAAAATTCGTCAATTTTAAGAAAATATAATTAAATACAATCTCAGAAAATCTCTCTCAAAAAACCCTGGAAAAAATATAAATAAATATAAATATCAGAATTTGAGAGATTGTTTGATATTTTTAAAAATCCCAGAAAATCTGTCAAAAAGAAAATATAATTAATCATCTCTAGAAAATCGTGAAAAAAATATAAATCTTTTTTTTTGTTGAGAATTTCTGAGATTTTTTAAATATAAATATCCCAGAGATTCTTTCAATGCTAGAGGGGGGGGGATTCACAGATTGGATCGTAAATAGGTTTACCCTAAATCCTCGAAAAAGAAGAGCGAAAAAATTTTTTTCACGATCGATCTAGTCACACAGACCAAAAAAGATACCTGAAACTTCTGATAAAAATTAACTCGCCCTTGAATAACTCTCACCACAAAAATTCTGCAAAAAATAACTCTCATGGGGTTTTATTCGAGGATTTAGCGTAGTAGTCAGAAGTCAGAACGCATGTTTGCAGAGATTGTTATCATATTTTCATGGATAAAGTCACATGGATAAGTAACCAAATTCACCCAGCGTAAAAAAATGTGATTTTAAAAAATCTAAATGAATGGTCCTTATTGAAATGGATACGGTAGCGTTCACTGCAAGTTCTGTTGTTTTAGCGTATAGAAAATATGACCCTAATATCGCCATGTTATTACACTTGCACTTCACACTATTTGATGGGCATACACATACTAGTTGACATCAAAATTAGTGTCTACTAAATTTTGGTGAATTAGGTATGTGGTTAACATTTGAAACTTAATTTCACTGCTTCTCCATGTGTGAATCATACAGTGTGGTGCTTTAAATTTTTTGTGTTATTTAGTTGACATTCAGTTGACATTTCTTTGCAACATGTCAACTAGTCTGCGCGTGCGCGGACCCATTATCACAAATCCACGGAGAAATCCACAACGCACGGACGAACCTTGTTCTGGCACACGTTGACGTTGGTGGTGGCCATGGGCTGGCACGCGTGCGCCATGGTCACCTTGTTGTACTCCTCGGCCACGTCGTCGGCGCACGCCTTGCACAGCAGCACCGGCGGCGCCGTGTCCGACACCGTGGCGCACACCGCCGGCTCGTACACCTTCTTCACGCTGAGAGGGGGGGGGGGGTGTTGGATGGGTGATTAGCATATTGCAAGGTTTGTGCGATATATAGGTATGTTTTATCTGTGAAATATGAGAAACGATAAAAAAGTTGTTTTATTACATGATCCCCGGGATCTTTCAGAGAGATTTCAGTTTGAGAGATTATCTGAGATTTTTCAAAGTATCCAAAAAAAACCTGGCCTAACGTAACCCAGTCGTTGGTCTGTTTTCACACAATTCTGGTGGGGGTATTTCAAGGAGAGTTAATTCAAGAGTGGGGGTTTATTCGATGAAATGCGGCAAATTCGGCGACCGCAAAGTCGATAACGTGCGACTATGGTACTTATGCCTGCACTTCAACAAAAATTATTTAAAAAAAGAAAAAGGCGGAGTCGCGTAAATAAATACAAGCGACGAATGTTTTTTATCCTGACACTTTTTCCGAGCAATTTTGATTTTGTAAACGATGACGTCATGATAAGTGTTTCCTTCAGAGAAATGCATGGCATGCGGTCCGCGGAGTCTAGCAACATCGCCTTCGTTCGCTGGCGCCAGTGCCGTACCCTGTCAATGTGTAAAATGCTTCAATCAAACCTGATTGCGGCGCTGACCGCGTCCGGGGCGCCGACCAAATCGCTCTGCGTATTGGACCTAGCATTGGCGCCGAGACTCTCCCTGGCCGGTGCCCTGTCTCCGGCGGCACCGGAACCGGCACCGGGCGCACCACTGGCACCCCCCGGTGCCGTTTGCGCAGCGTTGGGGCCGCCCCCGCTGCAGCAGTCTCGGTGCTGGCACCTGGGTTGGAGATTCGGTTAGCCACGGAAATTTATGATTGAGGTGTCCATTTTTAAAAGTCGATAACTCCAAAGACTTTTTCCTGGATGTTTTTTCGTTTCGGTCAAAGTTGTGTAAAGTTCCGGTCACCCGGTTGTGCAAAAACCACTGCTCACATCTATGTTGAGGGCAGAGGCGGAAAATGTGACACTTTATACTCAACATTTAGAATTCAACGATTGCGTCGTTGAACATCAGAATTGGAAATGAAACTAAAAATGCCATTTCCTCGAAGTCGATTTTTGGAGTTTATCGATTTATCATCCATAGATGTAGAGGCTTCAATTGTAGCTCTATGACCGGCACTGACAGCCAGCCATTAGCTCGAACAACTGCCCTTGACAATGATTCATCCCACTATTTTATACAAATAAAGGGGATGGTGGTTTCGAGCTAATCAGGGACACTGGATGACGCGTCTTTGCGACGTAAATACAATTTCAAGGTATCAATGGCGACCAACACACCAGTTGACACATGTGTGTCAACTGCTCAGTGTCAACTCACGTTTCAGCTTCACGTGTCGCAGAGCGATCTCCAAATGCACATTCAACAATGTGAAAAAAATGCATTGGAGATGGCTGTTCAGCGTGTGAAGCCGGGCTCGGAGTTGACACAGACCACTGGACTGACACACAAGTGTCAACTAGTGCGCTGGCCTAGTACTTCATAGTTGTTAAAAAGTATTTACGTTAACTCAAAAAGTACGTATACTCGATCACAGAATAAATACGTTTACGTATACTTTGAAAAAAGTACCTGTACTCGCTTTTACGTATACTTTTTGAAAGTACTCATGTAAAGAAAACGTATTTCAGATAGGCTTTTTCAAGGCATAGATGTGAAAAAGGAAGAAAATAAAAAAATTGCGAAAAATTGACAAAAATTGTTGAAAATAGGCACATAACACACGAACTAGTTAATTTGAAGGTTGGAATGGTCAAAAAAGTACAAAAATTAGTGATTTTGGGTGAAAATTGGGGCAAAATTCCTTAAAAATACTTATTTTTACGTTTTCTGTGGGAGAAAGTATTTTATTCATGTTTACTCATGAGTAAAAGTATTAAAAAAATTAGTTTACGTTTTCTGTACTCAGGGGTTGAGAAAAAAGTAAATACTTTACGTTTACGTACACTTTGAAAAAAGTTGAGTACTTTTAACAACTGTGCAGTGAACTGGGCCGGACCTGGTGGGCGTCCAGGCGTGCGCCCTGTACTGGACGGGCTTCCTGTCGAGCACGTGCGGGTTCAGCAGCGGCCAGTAGTGGAACAGGAGGTTGGCGGCGGGCACGCGCGCCTCGCTCGTCCCGCACGCGATCACCGTCAGCACGTCCTAAGGGCAAGGGCTTGGTGCGTGCCATTGTGCCTACCAGGGGTAGCAAAGGGGGGGGGGGGGGGGGTAACCCCCCAAACCGCCCAGCTATCATTCCTGGACGCAAAATTTTGGGCTACTATCCCCTAAGCCCCCCCCCCCCCAAATCGGCCAGCTATCTACCTATCTGGAGCGATTTTTGAGAAACACGACCCCAATTTTCGCTCAAAATCGCTATTTTTCATACTTTTTTAATAAATTTTCACCTCCAAAATCACTAGTTCATGCGTCTAACTGCCTATTTTCAGCTATTTTTAGTAGTATTCGTGCTTATATACCTATTTTTCATATTCTTTCAGCGATTTCTCTCCCTTTTCTCCCTTCTATGCCTATATAATGAACCCCCGCGACCCCCCCAGAAAATTTTTCAACTATCTATCCCTCCGGAGGAGCGATTCACTATCTATCCAACCCCCCGGGGGTGGAAATCTAGAAGACCCCCGCTGCACGGACCTGGTATACGTTTCTCCTGAGCGCCATGAGCGTCTCCAGCAGCCAGGTGTGGTGGTGCGGCTCGGCGCTGTACTGGAACACGAGCAGGATCACCGCCGGGATCGACGACGTGGCGTACGTGCTCCGCTCCTCGTCTGCCACGGTTACGGGGATACAGTCGACATCACAATTAGGCTGGGAATCTACGAAAACCATCTGAATAGCAGGGGTACCGTATTACCTCGAATTATCCCCCCCCTTGAATTAACCCCCCCCTCGAATTAACCCCCCCTCAAAATGGGCTGGGGAAATAATAACCCCCCCCCTCGAAATACCCCCCCCCCTTCGGAATGATGTACGTCATGTACATGATAAATACGTCATGTACGCAATGTACATGATGTATATTACTGTTAAACGGCATTGCAGCTACACATAGACTAGTTTGTGTAGGTATCTACGTTTTTATGTCCAAATATATCCTGTTTGGACACATTTATTACCGATTTTGGCTATGCAAATGCCTACTATTTACTTTGATCCTTACGAAAATTTCTGGCGAAATAATAAACCCCCCCCTCGAATAAACCCCCCCCTCGAATTAACCCCCCCTCAAATTTTGCTGGCGAAATAATAAACCCCCATGGGGGTATTTCGAGGTAATACGGTATTTTGAATTTCGACCCTCTAGATGGTTGCATAGATCTCTAAGCAAATCGGGGATAGACAACTGAAAATGTTTCTGTAGGGGGTTGGGCGGGGGGGTTCGCGGGGTACAATATATAGGCTTTTTCGGGGTGTAGAAGGACGAAAAGGGCGAAAAATCGCTAAAAGTAGGTGAAAAATGGCTAAAAATAGGTATATAAGTACGTATGTAGCCAAAATAAACAAAAATGAATATGGACTAGCGACTTTGGAGGTCAAAATCTATAAAAACGCACGAAAAGTAGCCATTTTGACAACAATTTGAGTAACATTTCTCAAAAATAGTTCCGGATAGGTAGATAGCTGGCCGATTTGGGGGGGGGGGTTTAGGGGGTGGTAGGCATAGCGGATTTTGGGGTTAGCATTTTGAGGGGGGGGGGTAACCCACATTCGAGACCCCTACTGTGAACCAAAGATTTTACTGCGTCGTTTCATCGGTAGGTAGAATTGTATTTAAGGTATCCTACATTGAGTATGTTTTTCTTGAAATTATCAATTGCGCAAACTTAGGTTGGGAACCCGACCCGACCCGAACTTTTTGGACTCGACACCCAAACCAGAAAAGTTTGAAATTCCCAACCCTAGCACAAACACTAAAAAATTCGAAAACTGAATTCGAACATCCGAAAACTATTTTTGGATTTTTTTTTAGAAATTCACATTCATTTTAGAAAAAACTTTTAAAAATTCAAACACTTTTCCGGGAGGGTTCGCCACCGTTACCGATCGCACTGACCGGCGAGCGTGAAGGGCAGCAGCACGTCGCACAGGAGCTGCATGATCTCGGTGTGCAGCTCCTTGGGGAAGGTGCACAGCAGGCAGGCCGCGTTGAACGGCATCTGGTCGATCGAGTCCCGGTCCAGGAACAGGTACAGGATCTTCAGCGTCACCAGCAGCGAGTGCCCCAGCGCTGAGTCGCATGCCGCCGTCAAATGGGCGTGGGATTGGCCATAAAAGTACGCTTACCGTATTTCTTCTAATAGAACGGCATACCTCCAATAGAACGACACTCCAATAGTACGGCAGGGTTTAACATGTTTTTGAACTCATGAAAACAATAGAACGTCAGCCTCCAATTGAACTATCAACAGCACCTCCAATAGAACGGCAGGTAGAAATTGCATTGGAATTAGTGCCAAAACACAAACATAAAAATAACGTTCAAAGCATTCATATATTTAGATGTTAAATCTCAAATTGATGCTCTGATATTTAAATATTTCTCACTTTCATTTAAAATTAAACTAATAAAAAATACGATCAAATTAAAAATGTGTGTAAAAATTGGTGAAAAAATAGTACGGTAGCCTCCAATAGACCGGCAGGTGAAAAAGTCGACGAAATATATAGGTATATAGAACAGCGCCCCTCTATTAGAGAAAATACGGTATACCTTTCGAATGGCGTGACTGAACAAAAGAAGACAAAAGCGAACCAATGTGGCCCGACGGCACCATGGGGAACACGTCGATCAAGTTGCACAGGGCGTAGTACAGGCCGGTGTAGTTGCACGTGGGCAGGTAGGGGCCGCGCGACAACTCGCCGCTCTGCCGCCGGCACGCCTCGCCCAGCGTGTCGCGCGGTATCTCCTTGAGGAACCTGTGCCAGGTGGGCTAGTGATATGGCGCTGGCGTCACACACTAGTGCACATTTTTCATTATTTGCCATAAATTTTTTGACCTCACATGCCCATATGGCATTGTGCCATATGGCATTTGACATTGTTGGGAAAAAAATGCAAAAAATGGGCAAGAAGTCGACAAGTCCACTTAGTTTTGGGCTATAAGTCGACAAGTCCATCCTCCACATCCTTTTTATGGGAAAAAGTGCACTGTGGACACCGATTTCTAAAAGGCGACAAGTCCATAATTTTCGTTTTCGGGCCTAACTCGAAATTGTCATATTTTGGACTTGTCGACTTTTACAATTAGACGCCTCAATTGTATTGTCATTTCAAGTTCACTCGTCCATTTAACCTCCAAATGATAACTTCTCCCATCACCTAACCTGCCACACTCGTCGCCATTTCCCCACAACGAGCAGTGAGGCCGGGTACGGCAAAGACACCCGCAAAGACAACCACAAAAGGCGAACGCCCAACTTACCCGACGAGCGTCTGTTGGAAGTAGCGCAGCGTGTTGACGATCTCCAAGCTGCTGGGCGGCTGCTGCATGCCGGGGCTGGCGCCGGCGGCGGCCACGTGCTGCCACTGCCCGCTGGCGGCGATGCGCGCGTGGTAGTCGTGCAGCGTGCGGATGCGCGCCGAAACTGACAGTGGGCGGGGTTTGGGGTTTGGGTGGATTGTGCCTACACACACTAGTTTTCACCGTGACTTCGTGTGAAGACTGCAATTTTTTCAAATGCAAATTAATGAACACAGTTGAATGATTTGATTTGATTTAAATTGGAATTTAAATTAATGAAAGTTAAACTTTGAAAATTTGAAAACTAAAACACATATAGCATACAATAAGAGTAGGCTGGATGTCGCCATGTCGCCATTTCAGTTTTCACATTGGTCACGGTGAAAACTAGTGTGTGTAGGGCCATTGTAACAATTTACGATGTTGAAAATTTTGGGCGATTTTTTGTCTTAAGTATACGCGGCGGACAGCACACTTAGTATGAAAACTTACCATAACCCACCCGCATAGTGAACCAAAAATTATACAGTTTTTTCATCATAACATTTCGTTTTTTTACTATGGAATAATTAATTACGAAATTTGTCACAAGATTTTATTCATTAAATTATGGTAGGTTTTCATACTAGGTGTGCTGCCCGCCGAGTATATGGTAAAATTAAAGAGATCTTATATTTTCTACAAATTTTTCGCAGTTGTTGACCTAAACATTCTATTTACAAGAAAATATACTAAATATCACATTTACATTTTTCTAAAGATTGAATAATATTTTTCCAGTTTGAGAGATTTTCTGAGCTTATATTAAATTATATTTTCCAAAAATTACCAATTTTTGGAACACCTGGTAGAGTGCGAGAATTGAGGCACATGGCCAACATCAATCGTAGGGGAGTTGTGAACCCCCCCCCCAAAAAAAAAAAAATTGTAACACCAATTCACTTCAATTCAATTAGTTTACTCGGCGCGGACTATTCAAGTCAAATGCAAGTAAAAATAACAACATACACCCGTCGGCTACCCTTACTGCGGTCATATTTGGTGAGATTTTAACCTCGTTGCTTACTGCTACAGCATAGAAATGGCATGTGATTGTCAATGTGGATGAGATAACAGGTATTGCGATTGTGCAGATGGTAATATGCACCAAGTTCATCGATGGATTTTTTTGTAATTGCTTAAGGTAATATTCACTGGTGAATGGATTGATGTAATGACTAGCTTAAAAACTTTTTAACTACCCTGGGCCAGTCCCGCAAGTGGCGAAGTGAAGAGTAAAGTAAAAAGTAAAGGGTAAGGTAAAGAGTAAAGTTAGAAGTATAGTAAAATAATAAATAGGAAGTTAAGAGTAATCTTAAAAGTAAAGGGTAAGGTTTCACTGTTTACTTTCCCAACTGCAGAACAGGTCCCAGGTATTTCAAAGACCGCGTTTTTCAGAAGCTCCTAAGTATGATTATTAGTAAATGTTTACAGGTAAATACATCAGACAAGTGACAGTACTTTGAAATGATACATATAGTCGTAAAATGGCTGTGGAGCTTTGGGATAGCATTATAAGTGGTGATTTCCGCCAAAATCACCTTCATCTGTTTTATGAATATAAGAACTTTGAAACTGTAATAAAAAAATATGTAAAAAACTCAGTGTCAGAATGGGAATGCTTACATGTATAGTGCTTCAGTAGGAATGCCATTGTATTAGTAAATACTTCCTATAAAAATAAAATAATATCTGGATGGCTGAAAAGTTGATGCTAAATGCATTAACTGTAAAAGATTAGTCAACATAGATTTATGAGAAGTAAGCATTTGATCTGGGACAGACTTTAAGCAGGATCATGATCACAGTCAATCTTTCAAAATGCAAGGATTTTAGTGTCTCAGTCCACATATTTAGACAAAGCACAATTTCTGAATACCAATTCTGACAAGTAATGAAAATGCTTCCAAAACGCCAATGCCAATGATCATCAAACAAAGACAAGCATTCTTTGTTGAGCACAAGTCTGCTGAAGCCAAGAACATTCTCCCACCTCAACATTTATCCAACATTGCAGTTCAGTTTTAGATCACAGCACATAAAAATGACAGGTTCAATTCAATCTCCATCCTAAGTCCTATAAACCCTTAAAGCTAAAAAACCATAAAACATGAACCTAAGGGTTCAAAACTATTTGAACAAAGTAAATGCATGAATTTGAATAGGTATCTAGAATTTTGAGGCAAGGAATGTTTAGCTTGAAATGATGAAAATGCGTTGTATACTGCTGCAGCTAGGGTTCGGACAATATGACTTTTCGATATCCATATTCGATATTTTTTCTGAAACACGATATTCGATATCGATATGATATTGACCCTTGATATCGATATTTGATATTAAAAAGGCTCGAGCTCGATATTCGATATCAATATTTCGATATTTTGATATTTTGCTTCTGGTACACCAAGGCATATTTCAAATGGCTGGCATATCGTATTTTCATGTGGTTGCATACATTTTGATCAGGTCTTTACTGAAATGTGAATTGTACAGGTGATTTGAACAGTCAAAATGAGAAAATGGAAGAAAAACATGATGAATCAAATTGTATCCTGAAAAGAATAATTGGTAGACATTACAGTTTATACTTAAACCCAATTGCTTAAGGGCATATTGCAAGAAAAGCAGAATATCAGCATTTTCTGATATGTAGGAAACCAAACCAGATACAAGAAATGTGGTGTAATCACTCCAACAACAATGAAATTGTAAATATTTTCCTTTTACTTACCACCAACCAAAATATTATAAACACATCACATCAATCACAAATCTCTCAAAATGGAAATAATACCTAACTTAATTTGGGGACATAATACATGTTTGATATACAAAAAATGGTCGATATTCGATATCGATATTCAAAAAATGGTTGATATTCGATATCTATAATCAAAAATGATCGACATTCGATATCTATATTCAAAAATGGCCTATATTAGATTTTTTCTCTCAAAATTTTCGATATTCGATATTCGAAACGATATATCGTCTGAACCCTAGCTGCAGCCTCTCAATGCCAGGAACAATACCAGTGCATCCTTCAATTGGACAAAATCAAGCAATTTTTGAAAAGAACTCATTCATGCTTTCACATGAATGAGCCATGCATTAGTGTGAGTGCCTCGACAAAAATAGATGGTTTTTAAGAAAACATGTATACCGTATATCCTTGAATAAGACCCCCTTTGAATACCCCCCCCCCTGTTGGCCAGATGAGCAAAAATACCCTCTTGAACAAGTGCCCCTTCTGTGTGAAAATGTAGCGCTGTGTGAAACGAAACATACAAAAGAATGTTAGCATAATATGGCAGTGACAGGGGATACATAATGTGTATTATAGGCAGTGTGTTGTTGTTGTTGTTCTTGAACCCTCCCTCCTGTTGAACCCTTATTTCTGAGGAGAAAATAACCCTCCCCCTTCGAATAACTCCCCTATCAACAACTTCTGATGAGAAAATAACTCCCCGGGGATCATATCCAAAGATATATGGTACATAATTTTACAGTATTGCCGACTATCGTTGAAACAAATGCAGTGCGTACTCGAACAGTACCACAAAAACAGGGCACCACAGAATGAGAGAGCGCAACCTCAACAATTTATGTTGTCTGAAGTGTTGTCATGCTACACAAAGCTGTACATTCTGTGAGCGCCAGAGATGGGAAAAGGTTTTTTATTGACCCCGTTTTGTAATTAAAAACTTTTTAACCATTTTTTAAAAGCTACCCAATATGGTTTTAGTCAAATTATCTGTACAGATATATCAGACAAGTGGCAGTACTTTGTAATCACATACTTAAATAAATTACGTAGTTCTTGTCATCTCAATAGTCTAATACTAATTAATTATAATATCTAATTATTCAACAAATTAGACAAGATGAGGCAAAGTCTAGTCTGATACATAGAATGCAAATGCAAAACTGGTGAAATAGGTTGGATGCTCCTGCTCCATGAAACAGTGCATGATCTCAATGTATGCAATGTAGTGTACTAAAAGAAATACTTCCAATGATGCAAACAGACAGAATGTTTTGTTCATGCAATCAATATAGGTATAGAAATATGGATGAAAAACATATTTGAAATATTACCATGAAAAGTCCTCCTCCCATCCCCCTGATATTTCCCAGCTTCAAAACTTGATGAAAAACAATTGCACAGAGGAAATATTCATTTGAGGATTTACAGTATAAAGTTCTCTGTAAAGCAAAAAATGTCATAAAACGTTTTGTTCCAGGGCAGGCATTCAAATGCAATGGGAATTAAAATATTTTTACAGCCATTCTGAAGACGTTGGCACAAGCACAACAGTAACCCGTGCTTTTAGTGTGGTGTACATTTTTGTGTATGTTGGTTCAAAAATGTGCAATGTATGTAGTATTCACCTTATGTCATTTTTATCACCTTGCAGTTATTCACCATAGGTATTGCATTTTACATTTGTACTCAAGTTCTACTTGACAGTTTCCTAAAAAAATAATCCAATAATAACTAAACAGGAAAGTGTCAGCATAGCTCAACAATACTGTAAAAACACACATCTATTTTGATGTTCCGCTATATACATGATATTAAACCGTAGGCTCCTGCACCGCCATTTTCACATGCAGTGAATTAAGTGAATGGACAAAAAGCAGCATCAAACAATATATAGAGAGCGTGTGCAGCTATCTGAGATTGATGCTGCCTGCATGCTTTGGAGTGCAGTCCAGAGTTGTTCAAAGTACTGTACTTTTACAAAGTAAACGTAAACGTAAAGTATTTTATTTTAACTCACCCCTGAGTACAGAAAACGTAAAGTAAAATTGTTGCTTCTGAGGTGAGGTAAAGGCGTACGTATTTTTAAGGCGTAAAGGTGAGTAAACGTAAATACCTGTACGTTTACTCAGGGAAAACGTAAAAGCGTATATTTTTCCGATTTTGTGCCTAGTGATTAGAGTGATTAAAAGGAAAAGTGACAGTCATCACTTTCCCTACCCATGGTAATTTAGATTGTTTCCGCTGCCATTTCGCAGCCATTTCAATTCGTTTTAGTCATCCTTACATTTTATGCAGCCCATTAATTTTTCAGTTTACGTTTTCTGTACTCGCGTACTTTCAAAAAGTACGCCTAAAGATGAGTACAGGTAGTTTTGACTGAGGAAACATAAATGTAACCTAGTACCTAATTACGCAGTACTCGAGTACCATATTTCTTCTAATAGAATGACATACCTCCAATAGAACGGCAGGTTTTGGCACGTTTTTACGCTCAAGAAAACGATAGAACGGCAGCCTCCAATTGAACGGCACCTCCAATAGAACGGCGGGTAGAAATTATGTTGGGAGTGTGCCAAAACACAAAAAATAGTAGAAAATGGCCGGATGGTGAGAACATTCGAAGCAGTCAAATAGCTGCTAAATGTCAAATTAATGCTCTTACATTCAAATATTGCTCCAGTTTCATTAAAAATAACGCTCACGTTCACATGAGAAATGTTGAAAAAATTGGTTAAAAATAGAACGGCGGCCTCCAATAGAATGGCACCTCCAATAAAATGGCAGGTAAAAGTTGGCGAAAAAATAGAATGGCGTTCTTCTATTAGAAGAAATACGGTATGTTTTTTGAGCATTTAAACGTGACTACGTTTTAACAACTATGGCTCAGTACTCCGAGCAGACATAGGATGCAGGACAATTTCCTTCAAGCTGAACTGAAAGCAGAGCATTTCCAGCTTTTCGAAGTGGCCGCATCTATTAACACTATGCCATGGCTCAGCCCTTGTAGCCTTTATAGATGAAGCTTAATGGATTTGAGAAAGTGCAGTGCAAGCTTAGCCCTGTCTGCAATGTTTTCTGTGGCATGATACGCACTGAAACTCTGACACTAACTATAATTACCTCCTTCAAAACTGCCTGAGTAAGTGGGGTGTTCAAAAAGTGTTGATTAGCAGCAGATCGTAATGCAAACCTGTAAACGTTCCAACACACACACAAAAAAATATATATATTTGCAAATATAAATTATGTTGGTATAGCCTTCTCAAAAACTCTGACAAAAGAAATCCTTAGAAAAACATAATTACAAAAAGTAAAAAGTAGGTTTTGAACAATATTTGAAAAATATATCTGCAGAAATGTGCACCATTTCCATGATACATGATGTACTAAAATAAATCATCTACAACCCACTGCACTCTCAGAGAGGTATGCACTGCATGATTTTTAGTGTTATAAATAAACTAGGAGAATGAACAATGTGTTACATCATTTTATCTGGATTTCCCATTAAAATAATGTGGTTAAGTCAAAATTTGAGAAGACACTTTGATTATCAGGAGAAAAATTTACATAAAACTAAAATGGGAATGAAAAATGAAAAAGAATGTTCAAAAATCAACAAATGTGGCTGTATACTACTCTGCAAAATTCTTACATTATCGGGAGCATCCTTGGGCAGCAGTAGCATCAATACATAAACAAGCACTAAGCATGTGCTTCACCAGCAGTGAACATCAATTATTCAAATTACCTGCTGCCCCCACCAACCAAAGGGAACTGTGCTTAGACTATGCAAATGTGTATGTGGAAAATGGTTGAAATTGTGGCCATGCAGCAGTGATGAGCTGAATTCATGCAAAGCAACACAGTGACTGTGTATTTATATCTATGTAAAATATTTGCATCTGGTGAGTTTCAAGTGATGCTCATCTACCACTTGCATGAAGACTTTTTTCACCAAATTTGTATGAAAATAATAGAATGTGAATAATAAAAAAAGGTTTTAATGCATTTTTATGTGTGAAAACATGAATATAACTTAGAAGATTAAGGTGGGGCTGATTTATTTGAAGATAGATTTAAACGTTTTTGGCCTTGATTCACCAGGTATTTGAAATATTCTTGTTGGAAGCAATTTCACAATTGATTGTAATTTCAATGTAATTTTACCAAAAAAAAATCAAATAACATTGGTTTCATAGGTTTGTGGAATCTTTGATGGCTCACATTTTGGCATGAAACATCACATCACGCAATTAAGGGTGGCTGGAATTTTTCTAAACGTTTTTAATAATAAAGAACAACGTTTTTTAATAATACACAAGCATCGAAACCATTTAGAAAACCACAGGCAAATTCTTTTGTATTTATGCAATAGGTATTTTGCAATTTTTTCCGTGAAAGCACGCAATTTCACATACACATTACCATTCGTTGTTGCTTTGATTGGTTCTGGAGGCATTTTCAGTGTATGAGCTTCCACTTGTTTTGCTATTATGCAACAATGGCGCCCCACACACTAGTTGACACAGCGAAATTTTTCCCATGTGTCAATTGAAAAAAGTGTCACGTGTGCGCGTGCAGTCAACACATGGACGTCTTTTACGTAATTTCCATAAAACAAATGTGTCAATAGGTTTCCTCAAGTCACCTAAATACATCCAACATTCGATCAATTCGGCATACTAAATAGGAAAATGTAACACCGTGCGCGTCACGCTGCTACTATTTCTAGTAGACATATAAAGTTGTGTCTACTGTTTCAGTTGACACATTGAATATATGAATGTGTCAAGTGACCAAATTTCTGAGTACCCCTATTTTCCGCCACTGATTTAAAAATAGCTTTATTAGATGGAAAATGATGCTATTTGATAAAGTTTTGGACTACATATGCAGTAAATGATGGCACATAGTTTTTTGGGTCACACACTGCTAGAAATTGCTTAGTAGTTGTAAAAAAATCAATTTTAAAGTAGTGCACACTGCTACAGTTGACACACAGTCTTTTGTCACAAATGGGATACACACAAATGAATTTAGGTTATGTCAACAAAAAAAATTCAAATTTTTTTAAGTTTGAGATATCAAATTATTGATAAAAACATAGCAACTTCAGACATCTACAAAGGTAGTGGCACTTACCTTTTATTTGCCATGACTGAATTGGCAGAATTGTTAGTTGACACAAATTTTTGGTCAGAAAATTTTTAGTTGACAACATACATGTAGTGTTTGTGCTTACAGAGTAACACATAACGCTGTGTAACACTCAAGTTACATTTGATTTGTGTCAAATAAAAATAATGCTACAACTTTGTAATTTAACATGGTATTTTGCATGGATCAAACATGAAGCTCAGGAAATAACATCCTGCATCATTTTTCACTTTTTTGTTTGATACACATGCTTTTGCAAATGTTTGTACTAGCAAAAAATGCAAATGGCAGCCTATGCTCCGCCCACCAACCCAAAATTAACCAAATGTGTCAAAACAATGTTCAGTTGACACATGAATAATCTTGTCGCTGTGTCAACTAGTGTGTGGGCCACCAATAAGCCGTGATATGTTAGAAATATTCAGCCAATGTGCTGATGTACATCATTCAAGAGGGGGTATTTCGGTTTTTATTTACTCAGCTCACTTTGACTTCGGGTATTTCGAGAGTGGTCAATTCAAGGAGGAATCATTCAAGAACTATTCTGTTAATGTGACTATTCCATTTCCCATCAAGTGAAATTTTTAGAACTTTTCCATTTTCTGGCAGAAATTTTTTTAGGTACCTTTCCATTTTCCATCAAGTGTAATAATTTACCTCTCCATTTTCCTTGGAGTTTCAAAGCTTATTGACACCACAGTAAGGCCATAGGATAAGATCTTAGGGATGGAATAAAATGTTGTTTTTTTCAATGACCAATTCAACAACTTTTTTTCAATAAATAAAATGGTCTCTTTTAAAAGCTCGCAAATCTGATAATGAGTCGAAATATACAGGTATATCTGATAAGTAACAGTACTTTGTGATGTTTTATATAGCCATACAACAGCTTTGGAGCCACGGGATATAATTTAAATTGGTTATTTCTGATTTTTATTTCGCCTCGTTACTAGGGTTCAAACGGGATCCCGATCCCGAATTCTGAGAAATTTCGGAATTTTGTGGTCCCGATCCCGATCCCGAAATCTCAAAAAAAGAATCCCGATCCCGAAAAGTCAGTCCCGTTTGAATCCCACTTGTTACGTCGAATTTCGTCAAAGTTTTGTGACTACGTGAAATTGGACATGGAAGAGTGCTTAACTGAGGTTATAAGAGAAGGCTAATAAATTGAGAGTGGTCTAATATATTGAGACTGGAAATATCATTTTAATCTAAAGTTTAATCATAATAATTATATCAAAGGAAAAAATTTGCAACAACGCAGGGGTAGGAAAGGGGGGGGGGGTTGGGGGGGTTATCCCCCCCCCCAAAAAAAAACACGAAATTTTTTATAAACATGCTGTCATATACTTTAGACAACAAGAATTCATATAACATAACAATCAGTTCAATATCTCTTTCCAATCAAAAGTTATAGCGCTTTGAACTTTTCCCCTCCATCCACATAAATAACCACATGAAGAATGATGCATGCAACTTCAAAACGTCATATCTCGACCATTTTTCAGCCGATTTTCACCACTGAACACTTAAAATGATCAGAATGACATGGAGGTCTCATTTTTATTCCAAGATTATCCATATATCCTATCAAATTTCCCATAGAAAAAAATAATACGAACTCTTGAATGAAATTGCATACAGATTAACTGAGAAATGGTCGAGATATAGCATTTTGAAGTTTCTTGCATCATTTGTCATGTGGTTATTTATGTGGATGGGAGGGAAAAGTTTGAAGCACTATAACTTTTGATTGGAAAGAGATATTTAACTCATTTTTGTTTTATATGAATTCTCGTTGCTGATGAAGTAAATATATGATAGCATGTTTAGAATTAAATATTTTTCGTGTTGAAAAGCCGGATCAAATCGGCATCACTAATACAACTACAAAAACGGAATCTACAGGTTGTGGCGAACGTTGTTTAAGATATGAACGGTCGAAATGACCGAGTTACTAAGCTTCAAACTCAATCAGCAAGATGGCCATGTTTTTATTAAAAAAACCCTGCCTTATCACCGGATTGGGGGATTATTCGTGGAAAAATTTTTTACACATAGCCCCGACCCCAAACCCAAACATACTCGGACGGCATCAAAATCGGCCAATGTACGACAGAATGGGAAGAAATGAAAGTCTGGTGGACCCCCCCCCCCCCCCTGAAATGCCACCCTCGATTCCAGCTATGGGGGGGGGGGGGCGGCGGCTGCCGGTTCCCAGGCCAGAACTTTAACTAACTAAACATAATGACACTTCTGTAAAGCGATTTTCTGGGGACTTTGCAAAAATCCACCTATTCCTGTCTGTTTCAGGCTCGAAAATCCTGGTTATGGGCAGGGGGCAGTCCCAATCCCTGTAAAGTGACTAGTAAAGTGTCAAATGTAAAGTCCAATGCAAAGTAAAGTGTCAATCAAACGAAAAAAGAAAGATTTTCTTAGTGAACTTTGCATAACAATTAACACTTTACGTTGCATTTGACTTTACATTTGACACTTTACTTTACACTTTACAGGGCTTGGGATTGCCACCACGCTTAGTTCGGTTAGTGGCGATTACAGGTGTCAGAATGAAGTGGAAAAATGTGCATAGTGTGCTTTGGAATGCATATCATTAGCCACAATAGCCCTACACAATAGTTGACAAAAACACCAAATGTAAACTGTTTCTGACACCAGTTTGTAGCTTGCCGATAATAAGCTGGCAAACAGATTCAAATGCAAGACTGTTGAAAAATGTTGCAATAAGGCTGTAGTGTTGAAAAAAATGGTGCAGTAAAAATTCGCAGTGTATTTAAATGCGGGGCCAATATGAAGTATTTATGTAATAATGTGTATACAATTATGCATAGTGTTACTGATTTGACCCCCAAAATGAACTATCCAAACATTTGTGAACATTTTTAAAGTCAAACGAGAAAAATCTATTGAGAACTAGTCCCGTTATTGACGTGCACATTTTGCATGTTCTGGGCGACACCCAATAAATTTTGCAAATGGCACCATTTTATAGACACCTTATAAACACGTGCTAGGGGGACCGACCCCCCCCTCTTAAAATGCTATGCCAAAAGTTCACTATGACCCATGAAAAATCCATGTGGCGCAAGGCTAAAGATTTGTCATTGCTCATTGCTAAAAAAACTTTCTGTGTTTTGGGTTTTTCCAAAACCTTCCTGTGTTTCAAGTTGCTCTTTTTTCACAAAAAAAACTTGAGTAACTCTGTTTTTATTTGTGTTTTTTTTTGTGAAAACTCGAGTTTTTTCTTAAAACACAAGTTTTTACACAAAAACTGAGTTTTTGACTAAAATCAGCGTTTCTATGTAAAAACAATGGTTTTCTCATAATAAGTTGGCTTATCCATATGCAGTGCTCTACGAGACCCGGTAAAATGTAAGAAGTCATGTAAATGTCAATTTAATTTTTTTCCCATCAATGCCGTTTTACTGGTACACTTTCCATGACATTTTACTTGACTGTTTACACTTTACGTGAAATTGTATTAAATGATAAATACATGATGAATTGAATTGTGAGAAAAAATTTAACAAATTCACCGATAGACACCGCAATGATACGCGGCGATAAAAAATATAGGTAATGTCTTTGAAATTAGGGTTCAAACGGGATCCCAATCCCGGATCCCGTGAAATTCCGGGATTTAGCAGTCCAAATCCCGATCCCGAAACTTTTCAAATCCCGATCCCAATCCCGAGAAATTCCAAAGTCCGGGATCCCGATCCCGGAAAAATTAGTGGAAATTATCAAAAGTGAAAAAACGACGTTTTTGAATGCAAAAATGTGAACGTAAACCCCCAGCGTTCATTTTATGCCACGTTTCTGGCATCCAACAGTGTTTTTAGACCTTTATGAACAACCGTGGATGCCAAAACATTGGCCAAAATCTCTATCCCAAGTAGGGTTGGCCGATGTTTTTTGTAAACGTTTTTTTTTAAACGTTTTTTTAAATAAAAAAAACATGACGTCCGAAATTTTTTTTTTTTTTTAAAAACATCGGCCGAAATTTTTAGTACTAAGCACTAGGTATTTTGCAAAATTTTTGCGCGCAAGCGCGCAATTTCACACACAAATTGACATTGGTGGTTGTTTTCATTGGTTTTGTGGCATTTTTAGTATCAAAATATCCATTTCTATGTGCTTCCATGGGTTAATAAGCCGTCATATGTTGCTGTAGTATATAATATTGAGGTAATGTGCTTCCATGTACCTCCACAGTGTGTAACTTCACTCCCAAAGTAACAACCTCATTTTATCACCTTGTTTGATCACTATTTGGTGCCAAACTTTACCTGAAGTCACGAACATTTGACTATAAGGCGATATACGAACGATATGTCGACAAAAAATGGATATTTTTGACACAAATCACCACTTATAATGCTATCCCATGGCTCCACAGACATTATATGGTCATATATAACATCACAGAGTATTGCCACTGTCTGATATACCTATATATGTTGACACAAGGTCATATCTGGGAGCTTTTAAAAAAAAACGTTTTTTATTTAAAAAAAACGTTTTTTTTATTTTTAAAAACGTTTGTTTTTTTAAACATCGAGTTAAAAAAAACGTTTTTTTTCCAACCCTAATCCCAAGACCCCAATCCCGATCCCGAAAAAATGCCAATCCCGATCCCGATCCCGTGACCCCAATTCCGATCCCATGACCCCAATCCCGATCCCGAAATCTCAAAAAAACCAATCCCCATCCCGATCCCGAAAAGTCAATCCCGTTTGAACCTATTTGAAATATGGAATGCCGATGCAATGACTTTCAGGAAAAAAATCGAGTTGAAAAATTGGCGCTGCTCAAAAATCAATTTTAACGATCCCTACTGCTCAGCAAATCTGAGAAAGTTACTAGAAAATTGAATACACATGACTAGGGTTGGCCGATGTTTTTTTTAAACGTTTTTTTTATTAAAAAAAACATGACGTCCGAAATGTTTTTTTTTTAAAAAAACATCAGCCAAAATTTTTAGTACTAAGCACTAGGTATTTTGCAAAATTTTTGCGCGCAAGCGCGCAATTTCATTCACAAATTGACATTGGTGGTTGTTTTCATTGGTTGTTGCATTTGTAGTATCAAAACATCCATTTCTATGTGCTACCATGGGTGAATAAGCCGACATATGTTGCTGTAATATATAATATTGAGGTAATGTGCTTCCATGTACCTCCACAGTGTGTAACTTCACTCCCAAAGTAACAACCTCCTTTTATAACCTTGTTTGATCACCATTCCGTGCCAAACTTTACCTGTAGTCACAAACATTTGACTATAAGGCGATATACGAACGATATGTCGACGAAAAATGGATATTTTTGACACAAATCACCACTTATAATGCTATCCCATGGATCCACAGCCATTATATGGTCATATTTAACATCACAGAGTATTGCCAGTGTCTGATATACCTATATATGTTGACACTAGGTCATATCTGGGAGCTTTTAAAAAAAAACGTTTTTTTAATAAAAAAAACGTTTTTTTTTAAATTAAAAAAACGTTTTTTTTTAAAAAAAACATCGAGTTAAAAAAAAAACGTTTTTTTTCCAACCCTACACATGACAAAATAACACATTTAGATACACATTTACAACAGGACATAAAACGTAATCAAAATATGGGAAACTCACAGGTAGTGGCGCGTGTAGCCATTGCAACAATTTCACTTCATAGAAACCACAATTATCTCTCCATTGTTTTGTGTTAGTTCCTTTGAATCGAGCTAAGTAGCAGATTGTATGTAGATTTCTAGCCTTCAGCCATATTCCATCTGGGAATTTTAGATTATTTTTCACATCAAATACTGTTGATGTAAATAGACAGAATTCAAGTAAATACAAGTTTCACTAAAAATAAACCTTATATTCAGATAAATGAGGTTTATTCAGACTTCCAAACTTTTTTTATGTTGTGAGCTGAAACTCGAAATCCCCAGCAAATGATGCACACTTGAAAAGCAGATGTGAATTAGATATGTGCAAAGCTGAATATTTATGTAAATCTAGCCGTTTATATACATTTTTATGGAGCTACTGTGCCAATCAATTACATATGAGATAGACTACAATAAAGTTTACAGATGGGTGCTAATTTTGAACTATTTGTAGGGGAACCGGCTACACGGATGCCGCCCGGTAAATGCACATGTTGGCTCGCAGCATAAAAACTGGATAGTTGGAACACACGCACATGCACGTATATGCATGTGATATGCATCAGATATGGTAGTCGGTTTGAAAAGTGTAAATACATTATTTGTACAAAAATAGATTTTAGAGCTGAGAATGCCTACACATTGTGCACTGCAGGACTCTGCAATGGGGGGGGGGCGTGATTTCTGAGAAATGTTGCCCCAATTTTCACACAAAATCACTAATTTGCATACTGCTTTTCACCTTCAAAACAGGAGTAAGAAAGGCGGGGTTGGGACTACCCCAATGGAGACATCAGGGCCGTATCCAGGGGGGGGCGGGGGGGCTGCAGCCCCCCCCCCCCCCCTCCCGGGGCGAGACGAAAAAGTGACCGGAAAATGCGACTTTTTCAACGTCAGCGTAAAAAATTTTGCGCGCAAGCGCGCATTCTTCACCAGACAGAAGGTATTATCATCGGATTTGTTCCATGTGGCCACGAATCATTATAAATACACTCAATGTTGTGTTTTTTTGTTGTTTTGTATGTATATTTACATACATATACAGCATTCCATGGCGCTGACGCCAACGCCAATGGCGCCATGGCGTGGCGCCTACTAATGGCGCCAGCGCCATGGCGCCATTCCGCCACTATGTAGCTAAAATTTTAGGGGGGGGGGGGCTGAGCCCCCCCCCCTTCGCCGGCCTCCGTAAACAAGCAGCCCCCCCGCTCAAAAATCCTGGATACGTCCCTGGGAGACATACTACCCCCCATACCGCTCAGCTATCTATCTATACCGGAGGCAAAATTTTGGGCTACTACCCCCTAACCCCCCCCCCCCAATCTACCTATCTGGGGCGATTTCTAAAAAACTTTACCCCAATTTTCACTCAGAATCGCTATTTTTCATACCTTTCTATAGATTTTCTCCTCCAAAATCACTAGTTCATGTGTCTAACTGCCTATTATCAGCACTATATGTGCTTATATACCCATCTTTAGCCATTTTTCACCTACTTTTAGCCATTTTTCTTCCTTTTATTCCTTATATACGTTGAAAAAGCCTATATATTGAACCCCCGCGAACGCCCCCCCCCCCCCAAGAAATTTTTCAGCTATTTATCCCTCCAGAGGAGCGATTTGCCATCTATCCAAGCCCCCAGAGGGTCAAAATCTGGAAAGCCCCTGGAAGGAATTTAGAAGACCCCTGGAAGAAATCTAGAAGAATATGGTAACATTATTTGCACTGAAATCTAACATATCCAACCTGAACAGTCAAAAAATATTTTTTTTTTTGCGCAGACATCGCTGTCACCATGAAATTTTAGGACAGAAGTTATAAATTTACCCATTTCTAACATATGGAAACATTCCGCGCAAAGAATGTGGGTACGGGTCTATTTTGAATATGCGAAGCGAACCAATCTGCACAGAGAGTACTGCCAACATCGCAGTACAATGACAAGTACAATGGCCCCACACACGCTAGTTGACATCGACACCAAATGTCAACTGGTTCCATTCCCAATTCAAAGAATGCGTTTGAACGTCAATCATCGGCTCGTCAGCAAACCTTGAATCGGGATCGGCACCAGATGACATTTGGTGTCGATGTCAACTAGCGTGTGGGGGCCCAAAACGAGACAAACAACTAAATCCATCCACCTCAACCCCCCCCCCCCACCCACCTCCAGTGCACACGGGAGCGGCGGCTGACGCAGTGCACTGCATAGAAGGCAGTGCGCCGTCGCGTGAAAGTAAAGCCGGCGCAGCGGCGCATGAAAGCCGGCCCGCCTGAAACAGCCGCGCGTCATTGCAATCTATTCAGCGGCGGCGGCCGCGCGTCGCCAGCCTCGCGGGCAACTTGTGCACATGGATGCGCCAGTGTCGCGACACTTTCCGCCGCCTGCGAAATTGGAAGGCATGGTGAGTATAAATAGGTCCACACGCACTAGTTGACATCGCAAATAAATGTCAACTGAATGTCGACTAAGACAAACAGAGAAATTTTCAACTTTTCACAGAAAAGACATAATTTTCACACTTAACAGAAACAATGACAATTAAGTGTCACTGAATAAAATGAACTATTCTGTATCACATAAGAAAGTTGAAATCACGTAATTAAACAAAATTGAGTTGACACTAATTTTGACGTCAACTAGTGTGTGGTCCCTATAGTCCAGTGACTGCACATTTATTAGTTGACATCTACCGGACGGGATCTATCTGAGTAAATACCATATTTCCTCCAAATACCCCCAGGTGGTTTATTTTTTCCGACTTCAGAATTTTGAGAGGGGGGGGGGTAAACAAGGGAGGTATTTTTAGGTAGTATTTCACCAGAAATTTTCCGAATTCCCAGTACTAATTTGTTGTTTGTAACTTACTATACGTAGATGCAGAAAAATGAAACAACTTAAAGAGTATGTAATTGGTATACTATAAACCATGTTCTAGCGTAACTGTTTTTGTCAGTTACGTTCTATTTACACTCAATTTGGGGGGGCAGGGTTATAAATCCATAGTGTCAATTTTTGAGGTGGTTATTTCTAGGGGGGTATTTTGAGGGGGGTTTATAAATTCATAGTGTCCATTTTGAGGGGGTATTTCAAGGGGGTATTTTGAGGGGGGTTTACAAAATCATTGAGTCCATTTTGAGGGGGTATTTCAAGGGGGGGGGGGTATTTCGAGGATATATGGTACCCATTTTTCTTATCACAATACCTTGCATTCAGTTTTGATCACCTTGCGGTAGGGAGGCGGGAGTTTGTGGGGTTCAGTACGCAGGGTTTTCCATGTAGGCCAGAAAAAGGAGAAAAATGGGCAAAAACTATAAAAACATAAATATGAGCAGACACACATCTATTGCCACCCTTCTATTACAAGTAATACTGTAGCAAACCACTCCTCCAGTTTGTCATAGGCTTCTTCATGCTGAAGAAGGCAAAAAAATCGCTAAAAACAGGTGAAAAATACGTTCGTACAAAAAATAGCTAAGAATAGGCAAGAGGAACACATGGCTTGCTGGCACCAGGGGTAGGAGAAGGGGAGCCCCCCCCCCAATCCGCACAGCTATCTATCTATCCCGGAGGCCACTCTGCTATCTATCTATCCCAGAGGCAGGGGTCTCCTAGGGGGGGGGGGGGCTGGGGGGGGGCTGCCCCCCCCCCAAATCGGCCAGCTATCTATCTATCCCGGAGGCCGCTCAGCTATCTATCTATCCCGAGGCAAAATTTTTGGCTACTACCCCCAAAGACCCCCCCCCCCCAAATCGCTCAGCTATCTATCTATCTGGAGTGGTTTTTGAGAAATTTTGCCCCAATTTTTGCTCAAAATCACCAATTTTCGCACCTTTTTATAGCTTTTCACCTTCAAAATCATGCTTTCCGGCTATATACATGGTTATATACCTATTTTTAGCCATTTTATACCTACTTTTGGCCACTTTTAACTGATTCTTAGCAATTTTTTCCCCTTTCTGCCTTCTTAACCTTGAAAAAGCCTATATATTGTGCCCCCGCCAGCCCCCCCCCCAGAAAATTTTTTCAGCTATCTATCCCTCCGGAGGAGCGATTTGCTATCTATCCAGCCCCCGCGAGGGCCAAAATCCTGGAGACCCCTGCCCAGAGGAAAATTTTTGGGCTACTATCTCCTAAACCCCCCCCCCCCCCCCCCACAATAAGCCAGCTATCTACCTATCTGGAGCGATTTTTGAGAAACACGGCCCCAATTTTCGCTCAAAATCGCTATTTTTCATAGCTTTTTATAGATTTTCACCTCCAAAATCACTATTTAATGTGTCTAACTGCCTATTTTCAGCTCTTTTTACTAGTATATGTGTTTATATACCCATTTTTGACCTACTTTTGGCGATTTTTCTCCCTTTTCTTCCTTCTATGCCTATATATTGAACCCCCGCGAACCCCCCCCCCCAGAAACTTTTCAGCTATCTATCCCTCCGGAGGAGCGACTTGCTATCAATCCAACCCCCCGGAGGGTCGAAATCTAGAAGACCCCTGGCTGGCACGCGGGTATTTCGCACAACACCGGTAAACTGAGTTACAGACATGGGTGGATCGCAACCGCGTGTGCACTGGCCCGCGAGTCCCCATGCCTCCAGTTAGTTAGTAAACACTGGGCGGCTGCCTTATTTGCAAATTGCAATGATATGACTTTGCATAGAATTTTTGTGGATACAAAGGCTCGATTTTGACGTTTATTCCCGCCTAAACATGAATGGATGTAGAAGGCAGCACACTTAACAAGGAACGTCACCCACATGAACATTTTTTGGAAGAGATTTTTTTAATCCGATTTTTCTTTTCTTAGCCCTGACACCCCACGCTGGAAGTGAAAAACAAAAACTTTTCAAGCTGCTTGATAATAAAATCTAATTTCTATTTGGAGCCATTTTTTAAATGGTCCAAAAGTGCTGTATAATGATGGAAAAGCGCCAGAAAAAAGGGCGCCAGGGCGACATTCGGAAACAGGGTGCCAGGCACCATTCAATAAATACGGTGCCAAGCGCCACAGAAAATGATGTGAAATCATTAAATACCCTATTATTACCAATGAAGAACGTTGAACACATTTCAGCCATTCACCCCTTCACTGTAGTATTCAACAATAATGAGGCAAGCAGTAAAAAGCAGCCCTGAAGGAAGCAAAGTTATATAAGTACATGTTATTTACCATTTTTTGAATACCGTATTTCCTCGAAATACCTCCAGGGGGTTTATTTTTCAGAGTGAAAATTATGAGGGGGGTATTTCGAGTGGGGTTTATTCGAGGGGGGTTATTATTTCGCCAGAAATTTTTGAGACATAGTAGTAAAGAATGCTCTATTTCATACCCATACTGGTAATAAATGCAGGGAACGAGGTTACTGCCCCTATCGCCCCCATTGGAGACCCCTGCACTCAACGTCAACACTAGGGGTGGAAAAAGCGCTTTTTTCAACAACCCCACTTTTTTGATAAAGCGCTGTTTTGCTTTTTTCAAAAAATGTCAAGGCATCTCCTAGAAAGCTCCAAAATATGGTTCTGAGTCAATATATACGGGAAATAGGGATGGCCAAGGGTTTTTTCAAAGGTTTTTTTAAAATAAAAAACGTGTTTAAAAAAAACCCGACCATCGAAACCGTTTAAAAAACCTTGGCCAAAATTTTTAGTACTAAGCACTAAGTATTTCGCAATTTTTTCGCGCAATTTCACCTGTACTTTACCATTTGTGGTGGTTTTCAATGGTTTTGAGGCATTTTTAGTGTAAAAGCTTCCATTTGTTTGTGTTATTATCTCATAATAAGCCACGATGTGCTAGTGTACTTTATAATATAGAGAAAAAAAACGTTTAAAAAAAACCTGTCGTTGAAAAAAAACCTTTTTCGGCCATCCCTGCCAGGTATATCATAAAAGTGGCAGTACTTGTGTTGATATATAGCCATAGAATGAGATAGCCATGAGATAGCACAAGTGGTGATTTCTGCCAAAAACATCAACTTTTTATGTCGACTCATGATGTAAATCGCCGTAAGCGATGTTAAACATGGAATAATACTTAAGTAAGGTTATATGAGAAGACTAATGCATAGACTCAGGGCCGTATCCAGGGGGGGCGGGGGGGCTGCAGCCCCCCCCCCTCCCGGGGCGAGACCAGAAAGTGACCAGAAATTGCGACTTTTTCAACGTGAGCGTAAAAAATTTTGCGCGCAAGCGCGCATTCTTCACCAGATATAAGGTATTATCATCAGATTTACTCCATGTGGCCGCAAATCATTAAAAATGTTGTGCTTTTTGCTGTTTTGTATGTATATTTACATACATATACAGCGTTCCATGGCGCTGACGCCAACGCCAATGGCGCCATGGCGTGGCGCCTACTACTGGCGCCATTCCACCACTATGTAGCTGAAATTTTAGGGGGAGGGGGGGCTGAGCCCCCCCCCCCTCGCCGGGCTCCGTAAACAAGCAGCCCCCCCCCGCTCAAAAATCCTGGATACGTCCCTGTAGAGACTGATGTTTACCCCTGTAGAAGTATTTATGTGGAAGCACATTGGCTGGATTTTATATACTACACTAACATATCACAGCTTATTATTATATGATAGCATGCAGGAATAGAAGCAATTATACTGAAAATGTCACAAAACGAATGAAAAACCAGCAGTGGTAATGTGCATGTGAAATTGCGCGCTCGCGCACAAAAAATGCATAATACCTAGTGCATACAGGGGTTTAGTAGGGGGGGGGGGGGTTGGGGGGGTTACCCCCCCCCCAAATCCGCCAGCTATCTATCTATCCCGGAGGTAAAGAAATTTTTACCCAATTTTCGCTCAAAATCGCTAATTTCAAAATTCTAATTCACGTTCCTTATTGCCTATTTTTACGATATTTTGTACTATATGTACTTATAGACCTATTTCTAGCTGTTTTTCACCTACTTTTTACGATTTTTCCCCATTTTTTCCGTCTTTACCTTGGAAAAGCCTATATATTGAAGCCCCGCCAACCCCCCGTCAAATTTTTTTCAGCTATCTATCCTCCGGAGGAGCGATTTACTATCTATATAAACCCCCGCCAGGGTCCAAATATCTACTAAACCCCTGAGTGCATAGGTACAAAAAATTTGTCAGCGCTCATTTTTTTTTAACGCTGGGACCCTTGCGCTTTTTTTAAACAAAGCGGCGTTTAAAAAAAAGCGCTTGAAAAAAGCGCTGGCCATCCCTACTCAACAGAATACAGAAAATGCGTAAAACGACACCATGGTATAAAAAAGCATGCATTCGAAAGGAAATTGAAGTTTGCATAATGTAAAGACACTTTACACATTGTCATTGAACAGCGGAAAGGCCGTCGACTTTGAAAATTTAGTTCCATTTCAACAAACTAAAAACCGAACACTTCCGCAATTATGTGAACACAAGTGGGAATGTAGTAAAATTAAAATGGAAAAAAGTCCAGTAACCAGTTGGGAAAACGTATTTAGTTTTACTCGAAAAATATAGCAGATACCGATAGTCAAGCACCGAGTACATACACGTACCTAAATACATACATTTACCTCTCCCCAAAAGAACCTGTATGCCTTAGCATACTTTTTGAAAGTACCCGAATACAGAAAACACTTTTTAATGCTGATAAACTACAAAGAAAAATCATGAACTTTTAAATATTTATAGTTTTCTGTAATCAAGGGGAAAGTAAATTTAAAAAAATTTACATTTACATTCTTGTGAACAACTCTGCAGCAAACAAAAAGCGCAAAAATACAATAAGTATACTCAGCGGACATCACACTTACTATGGAAACCTACCATAAACCGTCTTAACAATGACAAAAAAATTTACCGTTTTTTCATGATAATATTTCGTTTTTATTTTGGACTAATTAATTACGAAATTTATCACGATATTATTCATTAAATTATGGTAAGACTATGCACATACTTTGCGGTCCGCCGAGTATACACTGACGACAACAACACAAATTTGTACACACACCGCCAGCTGCCGACGGCCGCAAAGCACCACAACGGCACCGCCGCAAGGGTAGGGTTCAAACGGGATCCCGATCCCGATCCCGGATCCCGTGAAATTCCGGGATTTACCAGTCCCGATCCCGATCCCGATCCCGAAACCCCAATCCCGATCCCGATCCCGATCCCGAAATCCAAAAATACCAATCCCGATCCCGATCCCGATCCCGAAAATTTTCAAATCCCGATCCCGATCCCGAGAAACTCCCAAGTCCGGGATCCCGATCCCGGAAAAATTAGTGGAAATTATAAAACGTGAAATAATGACGTTTTTGAATGCAAAAAAGTGCATGAAAACCCCCAGTGTCAATTTTATGCCACTTTTCTGGCATCCAACAGTGTTTTGAGACCTTAATGAACAACTGTGAATGCCAGAAAAATGGCCAAAATCGCTATCCCTAGAACCCAATCCCGATCCCGGAAAAATGCCAATCCCGATCCCGATCCCGTGACCCCAATCCCGGCCAATCCCGATCCCGATCCCGATCCCGAAATCTCAAAAAACCAATCCCGATCCCGATCCCGATCCCGAAACCCCAATCCCGATCCCGATCCCGATCCCGAAATCTCAAAAAGTGAATCCCGATCCCGATCCCGATCCCGAAAAGTCAATCCCGTTTGAACCCTACGCAAGGGGCACCGCAGATAAATAGCAGCACCGAGACATGGCACCGCCGGGGGTTGGCTGGAATCCTGCGCAGTTGAGAGTCGCCACTGAGGGTACAGAAAACGGTTATGTGAAATTGCGCCCTTGCGCGCAAAAAAAACTGCAAAATGCGAAGTGCACAGTACAAAACTTTTGGTTGATGTTTTTTTAAACAAAACGGTTTCGATAGCTGTTTTGAAAACAAAACCTTTTTTTAACAAGGACAGTAAAAAACACCGGCCATCCCTGCATACAAGCAATATAAATTTTATGGCTCATCACTTAAAATTTCCGACACGCATGACCAGGGATGACCGGGTTTTTCACGGTTTAAAAATGCAACCATCGAAACCATTTTTAAAAACCGCAGCTGAAACAAATTCATTTCAAACGAGTCAACAACAACAAACGAGTCAGTGAAAATCGTGTCTCGAGTCAGGCAAAACTTTTTGACGGGTACAAACGGATCGACTCTTTGGCGCACTGCACAATCAAAATTAGCAAGAGCAGTTCGAGCGTTTTTTGCAAGGTCGGAATTAGAAAACCGGGGATGTAATTCAAAATCATCCGAACCGACCCAAATTTCAGCAGTTGTTCGGTCTTGTCTTCGGATTAAAAATCGTCCGAACCGACTTTAGAATTCCGCCCGGACGTGACTACAAAACGTTCGAACCGCCTTGCCAATTTTGGGTGGGTGCGCCATTGGCATCGGGATTGTTTTTATTTTATTTTTGGGATTAGGGTCATTAACAACCGCCGGGTAAATATACTAAGTACCTATGTACATGCGCTCAGGGTATACATGCGCAGAAGGCCTCAGTCGTTAACAAAACCCAATCACTCAGTACAATAACAATAAACAAAAAAAAAAAAAAACCAGTATGAGAGCATGAACATAACCAGAGCAGCGTGAAATCCAGCCAACTGGCACAGTGCCAAAACACAGCACTACCACCCATCTGCACCCACCGGCTGCAAGAGAAAATGATCACATAAAACTAGGGTTCAAACAGGATTGACTTTTCGGGATCGGGATTGTTTATTGAGATTTCGGGATCGGGATTGGCTTTTTGGGATTGGGATTTAGGGTGGCAGAATTTACCGTACCGTACCGTACCGCATTTTTGGGAAATTTACCGTACCGTACCGTACCGTTTACCGCACTTTTAGAAATTTACCGTACCGTACCGCGTACCGCATTTTCCAAAATTTACCGTACCGTACCGCGTACCGCACTGATTTACCGCAGAAAATGTGGTAAATTTTACTCAGATTGACCTTAAATATGGCAGTTTATAGATGAGAATTTATGTGGTGTTCTGAATTTTTTTGTGCGCAATCGCACAAATTTCACAACATTGTTTGAAGCCCTTTCATTTCGGCATGCACTATTGCTATAAATCATGATTTACATTAGTGCCATGTGCTTCAAGATGCTCTTAGGGTGTGAAACATCACCCTCAATGTATTTACTTTTTAGTTTAAGCTTATCTGTTGCAGTGATATGTCTTATGTATGGCTATATACTCATTTTCAACTATTTTCACCTACTTTTAGCAATTTTTCACCCACTTTTGGCAATTTTCTCCATTTCTTCCTTCTACACCTTGAATAAGCCCGTACATTGTAGGTAATGTAAATTTATGTCATCATACTGTTATTGTGTTCTTAAGTCCCATTTATCAGATTGTGTAATTGAATTTGGTGTCAAATTATGAACTAAAGGTTGTCTGCAGTCCCGCATTGATACATTTCTGACATCGGAAATTTACCGTACCGTACCGTACCGCGAACCGCACTTTTCAGATTTACCGTACCGTACCGTTTACCGCAAAATTGAAGATTTACCGTACCGTACCGTTTACCGCAAAATGGAAAATTTACCGTACCGTACGGTTTACCGCAAGGCCGTACCGTCTGCCACCCTATTGGGATTGGCTTTTTGAGATTTCGGGATCGGGATTGAACTTTTCGGGATCGGGATTTAGGATTGACTGTATTTTCCGTCCGGCCTATGGCTTGGCTTGGGTTGCACGCGGGAAGTTTTTTATAAAGAGTCGCGTCTGCTGACCAAATTGCACGCATGTGGTTGACTTCTAATGAAAAACACGACCCCCACACTGCACGCGTATTTAATTGCGCCGATTGAATTGACACTTTTCATGCCAACAATTTTGTGCGGAATGGATCAAAGGCTGAATGCGATCGGATTAAGCGTACATTTAGCGTAGATCATTCCCGTTTTTTGTCACATCATTCAAAGTTTACATCAGAATAGATAGTTGACAGTGGTGAATTCAGACTTTTACAAATATACATTTTATAAATACATCTTCAAAAGTTTTACGTAAGTGGATATGTAAAAAACATTTGAAGATAGAGAATTAAAATTGCATGTAAAAAAACGAAGTAAACTTGTTCTTATCATAAACACCTTCCCGGTCAAGTTAGCCATCCATTTTATTTCACTTCGGAAGCTACATCTCGGGCTATGGTGAGGTTATAGTGCTGAAACTTTGTCATCACAGCAGAGCACATCAAATATTGCCAAATATAAGTATTTACACACACCAATTAAAGCCACCACACCCATTCTGAGCAATAATCCCGAGTGAGTCCAGAGTTAATCCCATGGCATTCGAAGAAAAAAAAATTAGGCCTAAAAAATTGTTTATCAGGGTTTTTTCCTGACCTTTCACAAAATGACCCAAAACACCAAATACAATGGATGCCAGAAACGTTGGATTAATTTGGCATCCAAAACAATGCTATAGATTCATTTAGGCACTGCGCAATGGGCTGCCTGGCATTTTCATTCACACCACTGTCTATCATATATTTATGCATGTGTATTAACATTAAACTATGGGGATGGGCACTGTATCGAGTCCATTTGTAGTGGTGTCCATGCCCACGCAACAGAGATATAGAGCGCAAATATTCACACCAGTGGCGTAGCCAGGATTTTTGAGCGGGGGGGGGCGGATTGTATACGGAGCCCGGCGAACGGGGGGGGGCGGCGCCCCCCCCCCCCCTAAAATTTGGCCCTATGATAGCGGAATAGAGTTATGGCGCTGGCGCCATTCGTAGGCGCCGCGCCATGGCGTGATTGGCGTCGGCGTTGGCGCCAATGGGTACAATATAAGAAAAAATTTATACCTAGATGTCTGAAAATTTGTACCGCATTTAGTAATTTGAAGCGGTATTTATACTAAAGCGACGTACATAACAACAACAGAAATGCGCGCTTGGGCGCAAAATTTTTGAAAACAACCTACAAAATCGGTATAGAATAGTGGCATTCTCGGCAATTTTTATGTCCGGCCCGGGAAGGGGGGGGGGCGGCCGCCCCCCCCGCCCCCCCCCCCTGGCTACGCCACTGATTCACACAAATACATAACACAAAAATACACAATCCAGTAAACCAACCAATACGAACGCAGGATGCGTCAAGGCCTATCAGCATCCAGCCAACTGGCACAGTGCCAAAACACGGCACTGTTACCCATCCGCACCCGCCGGCTGCGAGAGGAAATGCACAAATGACAAAATTCACCACTACTAGTGATGGCCAAAAAATGTTTTTTAATGACCTTGTTTTTAAAAAACAACAACATTTTTTTTAAATTGAAAACGTTTTTTTTAAAGCTTTGTTTTTTTTAATTTTAAACGTTTTTTCAAAGCCCCCAGATATGGCATTGTGTCAACATATATAGGTATATATCAGACAAGTGGCAATAATCTGTGATTTTATATATGACCATATAATGGATGTGGAGTGGTGGGATAGCATTATAAGTGGTGATTTGTGTCAGAAATGTCCATCCTCGTCGACATGTTTGTATATCGTCTTAAATTCAAATGTTCGTGACTTCAAGTGAAGTTTGGCACGGAATAGTGATCAAACAAGGTTATTAAAGGAGGTTGTTACTTTGGGAGTGATGTTACAGACTGTGGAGGTACATGGAAGCACATTACCTGAAAATTATATACTACAGCAACATAGACAGCTTATTAACCCATGGTAGCACATAGAAATGGTTGTTTTGATAATAAAAATGCCACAAAACCAAGCAAAACAAACCACCAATGTCAATTTGTGTGTGAACTCGCGCACTTGCGTGCAACAAGTTTGCAAAATACCTAGTGCTTAGTACTAAAAATTGTGGCCTGTTTAAAAAAAATCGGCCAACCCTAGTACGAGTCAACATATGAAGGATGTGCTTCTAAAAGTGCTGATCTAAACACCTTCCCGGACAAGTTCACCACCCATTTTTTTATTTCACTTCAAATGCAATATCTCCGTCCATGGGGGTGTAATAAAGCTGAAACTTTATATATATAAAGTTGTAAGACCCCTCTACTTCCCAACAATGGGGGAGGTGCGGCGACTCACTACAGGGTGGGTCGCCGCACCTCCCCCCATTGTTGGGGAGTAAGGGGGTCTTACAACTTTATATATACAAAGTTTCAGCCTTATAACACCCCCATGGACGGAGATATTGCGTTCGAACTGAAATAAAAAAATGGGTGGTGAACTTGTCCGGGAAGGTGTTTATGAAAAATCGATTTAGGGATAAACGCTTTTGAAAGTTCAGAGTATTCAATTCCCATATTCGCTTTCAAAGAGAACCATACAAAGTAAAAACTGACTAACAAAACTATAAAAAATGCCAAAACCACAAAACAACCAACATGGCGGAGTATATCATCCAACATGCACTGCGACAGATTGTAATCCAGTGAATTGGCATAGTGCCAAAACACAGCACTGCTGCCCATCCGCACCCACCGGCTGCGAGAGAAAATGAACACTTGGAGCATTTTCAATTATGATGACATCGAAAATCATATTAAGCAACATTAAATACTTAATATAAAATGAAATTTTAAAATCATATTAAGCAACATTAAATACTTGATATAAAATGAAATTTTATGCTAAATTCATCAATAAATATGATTTTCATGCAGATTTTAGGGTTTCAAATTGAAGAAATGTTTATCTACATAGATTGTATAAATAAAAACAAAAATTTATAATCGAGCTTATTAATGCTTCTTTTGATTTTTTACTTTCCTCGCAACTCCTTACTTATTACTTAAAGATTGTCTTTTTACTCCTACACTTGCGGTAGATCAGTAGCAATTTACATTCAAAAAATTGCATTTACTCAGGAACAACGAAATCTAAATAAATGCAAAACTGTGGGTGAAGGTTTAGTAACATTTTTGGCACAGCGCCAAAATACATGGCACGATGCTTACCGTAATCCATTCATTGCCTGAAAAGTAGGATGGTTGTTTATAAAAAAATCACTTCAAGAATGACGCTTATCAAGGATGGCACTCATTTCGTGAAGCGATTATACTTTGAAAACCAAGTTTCGGATCAGCTTCAAATCAGACGTTTTAGACAGCTTAAACCAAAACCGCAATACAAGGTATACTCGGCGGCCGCAAAGTATGTGCAGAATCCTACCATAATTTTATGAATAAAATCTTGTGATAAACAGCTTAATTAATTATTCCATAGTAACAACGTAATATTGTGATGAAAAACTACAATTTTTGGTTCATTATCCCAATGGGTTATGGTAGGTTTCTATACTAAGTGTGATGTCCGCCGAGTATACCTAAGGCTAGGGTTGGGAATTTCAAAATTTTCGAATTCGGGTGTCGGGTCCTAAAAATTTCGGGTCGGGTATCGGTTCCAAAAAATTAGCGGGTATCGGATTCGGGTCGAGTCGGGTTCCCAACCTTACCTAAGGCAAAAAACATTCCCACAAAAATTTCCACGCGCAACAGCAACAATTTTTTGGTGCGAAAGCATAATTTCTCCATACAAGTGGAACAAAGTGAGTAAACAAACACGACACGTAGCGAAACGGGTTCCGAGGCGAAAATATTGCGAGTCGCTGGTAAAATAGTTTGAACGGTTTCAAACGGCAACGATATCAGAACTGTAAATGGAAATTAGTACGTGGCAGTGTGAATATATAGATAAAATATTCAACTAACGTTTCATTTAGTTTTTCCACCAGCGTTTGACCGTTTACGGTGCCAGTGGCCAAAATTTCAAAATTTTCTTTTTATGGGAACCATACCGTATTAACACTTGGCTACCGGCCAAAAATTTATGTTGGCAGTAGGCCAAAATTTCGTAATCACCGTAAATACATGGCCGTTGACGACGACAAACAGGCGCGGCGTGCTCTAAGCTCGCGCCTATGGCACGCCGATACTCACCTGCTTCGGTATCACAAAGTTTGGGCATCACGTGGCCAATTTTTTCCATCCAATTCATTAGCGATCGCTTTATTCCTTAATTCAGGTGCCATTTGCGACAATTATCGTCGCTTAATTGCATTCAGGCGAAATTTGCTACAATTATGGTCGCTTAGTTGCACTCAGGCACCATTTGTGACCAGTTCTGGTCACTTAATTGCATTTAGCGGCCACTGGCAGTGACGAGGGCGAAAATGCTGCGTCTTTCACTTTCCTTCGGACAATACGTAACTAGAAAATTGGATGAGGGCCAAGTGTTTATACGTATATTTTTTGTACAGCGGCTGTCAGCCGTATGATGTCTTGGGAAGTTGCCAACAGATTTGGATACAGCCAAAATAAATTGAAATAAATAGAATTCCGAATTTGTCAGTAATGCATTTTTCGGATCGCTGTACTGGATCAAGTGACGTATGATGTCTTAGCTTGCTGCCAATTTACCGGGCTGCGTATTATAAAAGACGCTGGATTGCCGCATGCGACAACAACGATGGCCGCAGAATGCAATTAAGTCACAAGAAATGGTCGCTAATAGTTGGAAATGGAAACATCCTGCACACTTGTTGACACATCTGTGTCAACTCAGATTTCGGCTTCGCATATCGCAGAGTGATCTCCAAATGCACATGTGGTAATGTTTACATTTCAACGTTGCCGCCGAAAGTGAAGCCGAAATCTGAGTTGACAACTTGTGTCGTCAGCACGCGCGTGGAGCACGTCCATAGGGGATTTTTGGGGTACCATTTATGGGGGGGGGGTCCGCCAAAGTTTGCATGGTTATAACTCAGCAACCACTTGGCGAAATTTGTCGAAAATGTAACATAATGAGGTTTCATGTGGGTGCTGTATTGAAAATCGAATTCGACTTTCTACGACCCCCCTGACCCGCGACAGGGGGTGTCTGAAAAAAGTAAATTGTTCAGGGTTTTTTCACTGTCGCCCCGAACATGCGAACTTTGCAGCGCTATAACTCTGCCATTTCTTGACCGATTTTGATCGTTGAACCCTTAAAATGACCGAGAACACCAGCAGATTCCATTTTTGTAGTCGTATTAGTGATGTCTAAATACCGTATGCCAATTTGACCCAGTTTTGCAACACGAAAAATAAATTTTTCTGGACATGCTATCATATACTTTAGATGACGAGAACTCATATGAAACAAAAATGAGTTCAATGTCTCTCTCCAATCAAAACTTATAGTGTATCAAACTTTCTCTCCCACCCACATAAATAACTGGATGAAGAACAAAGCATGCAACTTAAAAACTCCATATCTCTAGCATTTCTCAGCCGATTTTCACCAACGAACACTTAAAATGATCGGAATGACATGGAGATATCATTTTTATTCCCAGATTATATCAATCGGTCAAAATTTGCTACACATATTTATGTATATTGCTTGCTGAGCGATTTGGAGGGGGGTTCCGTCCGGCTCATTTTCTCTTTCCCGGCAATTTGTCAGTTCCCCCTCCAGTTCCCGTTTCCAGCAACTTTCCTGTTGTTGTTTTCCGCGTTATTTTCCATTTGCTGTCATATTATTTGTTTTTCCGCCTCATTTCCATTTTCCGGCTCTTCCGGTACTATTTACAAAATGGAAAAAAAAACTTTGGAAAGTGAATCATGATGTTGCAAAATGAATGCCGACGGAATTTTGGTTCGCCCTTTTTTTCAGCGAGAGGAAGTCGCATTTTAAAGTTTCCGGTTACCCCACTGCGCTTTCCACATAAGCAGTCAAAAACGCACATCACAATAACGCATTCACGTCCCGAAAATGCGGAATAAAACAAAACGAAAGAGCTCAGCAAGGCTCAATGGGCAGCACCGCGGCGAGCAGCAACAACTGGACAAAGCACCTGGCCACCAGCTGACCGACTGCCTGCAAGCTACCCCCTGTGGAGCCCCCCTGTGGAGCCCCCCCTGTAGAATCACCGACTGTGGTTTGTGGCCCGTGCTTTGAGCTCGTAGACATCGGATGTACCGTATTTCTTCTAATATAACGGCCCTCCGATAGAACTGCAGGTGAAAAGGTTGACGAAAGAAATAGAACGGCGCTCTTCTATTAGCCTATTAGCTTCTATTAGAAGGAATACGATAAGTAGCTAGTAGGCAACCCGAAAAAGGAAAACAAAATACTTGCTCGAATTATTCCCCTGGTGGATTACTTTTCTATTTGAACTACCGTATTTCCTCGAAATACCCCCCCTTGAAATACCCCGCTCGAAATACCCCCAGGTGTTTTTAAGCTGGGGAAAAGTACCCCCCTCGAAATACCCCCGTCTGGAATTATGTACATTATGTATGCAATATGATGTATATATTGGTCGCAGTTTGCATGGCAGCTACACATGTACTAGTTTGTTTAGCGATAGACGTTGATATGTCCAAATATACCCTATTTACTTGAACGTTGATTACCTGTTTTGTGTATATAAAAGCGTACTCTTTACTATGAATTTCGTGAAAATTTCTGACGAAATAATACCCCCCCTCGAATAAGCCCCCCTCGAAATACCCCATCACAATTCCCACTCTGAAAAAATAAACCGCCTGGGGGTATTTCGAGTAAATACGGTATTTGAACGGGGTTGAGTTTCACAAAATACTTGTGATTTATCAACAAAATAACACGCTATTCAACTTGTTTATTTATCACATGACTATTTTCTGAAATTTTCCGAAAATACATTCAGCGATTCCGATCGGCACGAACGAAGTTCGATCGACCATGGCTCAGTTAGCGCGGTCGAGCGCAGTGGCGCTGCTTTTCGTTCTGCATCCGCTGTTCCTGAACGACCGCTGTGCCGGCTTGGAGTGCCTGCAGGGCTGGTGGCACTCACGGACCCTGTAAAATGTCCTGTCAAATGTCAAATGTCACGCAAAGTGTCAAAACTAAGTCGTGTAAACGACTTTTGACACTTTTCATGAGATTTGACATTTGACTAATCTTTTTACAGGGTTTGGGACTGCCCCCTGGTCGGAGACGAACCGTTTCGAAGACTGGTTAACAACAAGTGGCACGTGCACTGCGCCATCTGGCTCACAGTGGTGTTACTCGGTGTGTATTTCGCTGGGTGATATTGCATGAAAGTGTTGATCTTTTTTTTTAGGGGGGGGGGGGGGTCTTCAGTGGAAGGAGTGCACTCGTTTCTTTATTGCTTTACGCAATTGCTTGCTTCAATGAAATGTAAGATTGTTATGGGATGAATTTCTCGTCAGATTTTTTTACTGGGGTTCTAGAAATCTATGGGAGATTTGTATTTAAAAAATCTCAGAAAATATAGTAATTGAATAGCACATTAAATTATATATAGGTATATATATATTTTTTCCGAGATTTTTCAGAGATTTAAATATGTTTTTATTTTTGTCGAGAAAATATGAAAAAATCTCTCTGAAGTCACATTTTTGAGTAAGTTTCATACTTTTGCTCATTTCACCTTCAAATCTACTACAATCCATGCTTTTCCCTTATTTTTGGCTATACATGTGCTTACTTATATATACCATTTTTGGCTATTTTTCCATTTTATGTCTTGAAAAAGCTCACATTTTTGTCTTGTACAGCAGATTAATCTCAGATAGGCTTTTATGTGAGCTTTTTCATCTGAGATTAATCTGCTGTACACGAGTGCCTGAAACGGCCGCCATCTTTGTTTTTTTTTGTTAGTTTTCATGTTATGAATTCATTATTGAATACCGTATTACCCCGAATTACCCCCCCTTGAATTAACCCCCCCTCGAATTAACCCCCCTCAAAATGGGCTGTGAAACCCCCCCCCCTCGAAATACCCCCCCTCCGGAATGATGAGCATCATGTATGCAATGTTTTATTACTACTTATTTGCATCTCAGCTACACTTACACGCTCATTTGTGTACAGATGTACTTCTATAGGGCTTACGTACCCTATCCCCCATGGACTTCTTACCCCCTGGGTTGATATAGCCCTCAAGGACTACTTCACCCGGAGGACTACTTCGACCCGACTTTTATAACATGGGATGATGTAGTCCTCCATACAAAATATATAATTACACTATTGGGGCATCTGTTGGGCCATGGGAATGTGTTTGATATTTCCTTTTATTTATTGCGATGCAAGAACACTGCTTGCATCAGATCAAAAATATTTATTGACGCGTGGCACACCAATATTATGCACGTGTCTGTTTGGCCTATTGGCATCGACTATCGACTGCGTGGGTAAATGAAGAACAATGCATGCAACTTCAAAACTCAATTTCTCGGCCATTTCTCAGCTGTTTTTCACCAATGAACACTTAAAATGATCAGAATCACATGGAGATTGCATTTTTATGTTCAGAATAAAAAGAATTTGGTAAACTCATGGTAATCATGACAGACAAATTGCCAATATACTACAGACAAAACGCAAATGCAACACAGACAAAACGCGAATGCAACACAGACAAAACACCAATGGATCACAGACAAAATGCTTTGGCATTTTGCTGTGTTGCATTGGTGTTTTGTCTGTGTTGCATTCACGTTTTGTCTGTGTTGCATTGATGTTTTGTCTGTGATCCATTGGGGTTTTGTCTGTGTTGCATTGGCGTTTTGACTGTAGTATATTGGCAATTTGTCTGTCATGATTACCATGAGTTTACCAAATTCTTAATAATCTGAACATAAAAATGCAATCTCCATGTGATTCTGATCATTTTAAGTGTTCATTAGTGAAAATCGGCTGAGAAATCGCCAAGAAATTAAGTTTTGAAGTTGCATGCATTGTTCTTTGTTTACCCATGCAATCGATAATCATAAATCACTGTAAACTTTGAATTGAGCGAGAATTTACATGTGCAATACAGTGCAATCAAATCGAAAACAAAAGCAATAATCTCAACTGAATGTGCAGTTAATCTGATCACATTCAGCCTTTGAGCCATTCCGCCACGCAAACTGTTTTCACGACGGTGTTTTTCATTAGAAATCGACCACACACATGCAATTTGGCCTGCCTCATGCGAACCAATATTTGACCTTTCCCGCGCGCAACCCAAGCCAAGCAACAGACGGGACAGAAACTATAGTCAACCCTGCACGCGAATTACATAATTCAGGCGGCGGACGTATTTATCCGCACACGCGGGTCAATGTAAGGAACACAGTAGGTAATATATATAAAATGGGTTGATATAGTCCTCATACAAAAAGGGCTGTCGGCCGAAATAGTCCACGAGGACTATATCATCCCCTGGGGTAAGAAGTCCATCGGGGGATAAATCCCGGTAATCCTTATATAGCCCCAATATAACCTATTTGCTCACGTTTATTACCGTTTGTGTGTAATAAAAAGCGTATTCTTAACTATGAATTTCATGAAAATTTCTGACGAAATAATAAAAAAAACCGTCGAATAAACCCCCCTCGAATTAACACCCCTCAAATTTTTCTGGCAAAATAATAAACCCCCATGCGGGTATTTTTGAGCTAATACGGTACTTTGGAAAAATGCTGCAGACAAAATTTTTTTTGTGGATCTTACAGCAAATCTTCAATGTAGACAACAAATGTGACTTACTGGAACCATTACATGCATATTTTTACACTTTTTGAAAACTGAAAATGCAAATTTACAATGTTTGAAAACCGTATGGCAACTAACGATGGCAAACTGTCCAGAAAAAGTATTTAAATTTTTAAGTATTTTTTCTAAATAATAAATAAATAAATAAATCATTAATAGTATTAGTCTCTGATCATAACCTCTTTTCTAGAGAACTCGGAACTCAACGTTTTTACATTTGTATTACAGCTCAGACACACTGCAAGTCAATTGTCAATTGATTTAGAATGTTGAACTTAAGAATACATATAAATGGCTTGAATTTCCAAAAAAAAAATTTTGAAAAGTCTTTTTGAATCTTGAAAAAAATAGGTTTTTGTATTTTTTTCTCTGCTTGCTCGAAAATTCAAACAGTCCAAAAAATTTGAAAATTTGAAAACATTTTCGAATTTTTGAATCTTTTTTTGCCATCGTTAATGGCAACACATTACCATTCAGTTTCAAATTGAGTTTTCTAATCATAACCATGAAAACTAGCTGGTGTGGCCACATTTACTCAATAAACTCCATCAATTTGAGTACAGATATTTTTTGAGAAAACATATACGGTATATCCTCGAAAAAGACCCCCTCGAATAACTCCTCCCCCTTGAAAAACTCCCCCCTCAAAAACACTGACGAAAAAAATAACTCCCCTGGGGTCTTATTTGAGGATATACGGTATATGTTTCAGCAACTTTGAAAAAAGGAAAAGTTGAATGGTGAAATGGGTGAAAATGAAAATTCAGCAATTTCTGAGGTTTCAGAGGGCGATGTCTTTGTTTGGGAAGTTCTGCAGCCAGAACAATCAAGCAATGCACCATTACCATCATCACCCACCAGCAGGGTTGGCAAAATCTCAGAAAAAAATAAAAATAAAATAAAAATAAAATGGAAAATTTGAGAATAAAATAAAATAAAATAAAATGGAAAATTTCAAAATAAAAATAAAAATTGTATAAAAATTTGAATTTTTGTAAAATTTTTGTAAAATTGTATACAAATTCATATTTTTGTAAAAATTGTATAAAAATTCATAATTTTTGTAAAAATTTTCTTTTGTTACTTGTGGTTCAACATGTTTATCCATGGAGCTGGATCAGTCCCAAGCCCTGTAAAGTGTCAAATGTCATATGAAATGTCATGCAAAGCATCATTTGTCATGACAAATGTTAAGTAAAGTGTCAATTGTCATGACAAATAACAATTAAAGTGGCAACTGTCAAGCAAATTGTATATAAATCTTGTTTTGTATCCAAATCTTGTTGTTGGTTTTGTATCCAAATCTTATGTCAACATTTGGATACAAAAAAGATCTGGATACAAAAACATAAGATTTGGATACAAAAAATGCAAGATTCGGATATACAATTGACACTGCATGACATTTATCATGACAATTGACACTTCGTTTAACATTTGAGATGTCAATTGACTCTTTACTTTACATTCATCATGACAATTGACACTTTGCATGACATTTTACTTTGCATGACATGTCCCCGCACACTCCAGTACTCCTTCTACTGAAAATGCAAACCATTGTTATCAATAATTGTTACTATACATTTGCTACCTATTGCATGCAACTACCTTCTGCATGTAAGTTCTGCAAAGTAATGGAAAGATTTGTCACCCATTTTTCATGTTTAGGTTAATTATAAAGTTTTTCTGGCCTTGCATGCAAGATTCTGATTTTTTGTAAAATTTCTGTACATTTTTGTAAAATTTTTGTAAAATGGTTCCATTTTATTATTTTATTATAATTTTAGAATAAAATAAAATAAAATAAAATGAAACAAGAATAAAATACAAATAAAATACATTTTTATACAATTTTTATACAATTTGTATACAAATGATTTTTATAAAACCAACCCTGCCCACCAGGTCCAACAAGGGGGGTGTATTCGAGGGGTGGATGGAGTTTTGATCTCACGTGGTCAACAGGGGAGTTATTCTTAATCAGAGGACTCAAAAACAATAAGCAATAAGAGGGCGATAAGCAAAAAAACATCGCGGTATCATACTTTGAACATCCCTCACAGGGTAAAAACGAGAAATCAGAGACAATTTTCGGCTGCGATGATGATGGCACGATGGATTGCGAGAAGCACGTTTTCCTGGCGGACGGATCCTACGGCCAACAGTAATCAGTAGCCACTTCACTGGCGTTTTCTCGCTCTTTACAGAAGCAATGCATTGAGAAATATACTCCACAGTGACTATCTACCGTATTTCCTCGAATTACCCCCCTACCCCCCCCCAGGGGTAGGGGTGAGAATTATTCAGAGTGAGAATTTTGTAGGGGGCGGGGGTTAAACGAGCGGTTGTATTTCGAGGAGGGGGTATTTCGCTGAAATTTTTCGAGCCCCAGTACTAATTTGTTGTACAGACAAAAAATGCAACAATAAGCACCATGTATAATAGTCTATAGACCTCAATACCGTATTTCCTCGAAATACCCCCCTCGTTTGACCCCCCCCCCTCTCGGGGACCACTATGAAACAATCACCCCCCCTCGAAATACCCCCCCCCATAAATTGAGTGTAAAGGGAACGTACATGACAATAACTGTAGTTTGTGTTCTGTGTACTGCAGAACACACGTTAAAACAATGTCGGTGTCACGTTAGAACAGTGTACATACCATCTAAATACATACTAATATTAGTCTACAGAACCTTATAAATGGCGGTTTTTGTTGCATTTTTCGACGTCTGCGTACGTTTCAGACGACAATTTCGTACTTGGTTTTCAAATTTTTCTTGTGAAATAATACCCCCCCCCTCGAAATACCCCCCTCGTTTAACCCCCCCCCCCCTCTCGGGACAACTATGAAACAATCACCCCCGGGGGGTATTTCGAGGAAATACGGTATATAAGTATGTAATTGGTAAAAATCATGTTCTAACTTATTTTATGTAACAAAGTCATTGTTTTTAACGTGTGTTCTGCATTTCCCGGATCACAAACCGCAGCTTTTGTCATTAACGTTCTCTTTACACTCAATTTGGGGCGGGGGGGGGGGGGGGTCGAGGGGGGTTAATAAATTCATAGTGTCGATTTTGAAGGGGGTGGGGTATCTAGAGGAATTTTTTGAGGATATACGGTATATGCTTTGGATGCGAGTGCATACTCAAAATTGATTTATATGCCATAAAATTAATTACGTGAGTGATGAGTATGCTACAGGTGTACAATTTTTTAAGGATGCAACCATTGACGTAAAATGTAAAATTAGTTCCCTGATTAATTATGACGTAAAATGATGAAGTAAAATGAAAAAATTGAATTTTTCGATTCGCTCCAGCTGTGGCTGATAACACTCAGTATTGAACACGACATGAAAAATTGGAGACCTGTAGCATCATCCACACGAACATAATTAATTTTACAACTTAATTTTACCTCATCATTTTATGCCAAATTCACGCTGAGCTGTAATCTCGGCTTTACGTATACTCAGCGGACAGCAAAGTATGCGCCCAATATTGCTAGGTCTCAGTCTATAACGTGCGAGCAGGATACTTATGTACGCACTTTCACAAAAGGAAAAATACTTTAATACGAAAAAAGCGGAGTTGCTGCGAATATTTTTTGCTGAAACGTTTTTTTTGTAAGATCAATTTTTATTTTACTTGTGATGATCTCAGGAACTGGTGTGTTTCATTCGGGAAAAATGCATAACTCTATTTTTTAAACTCGAATTCGAGTCACAGCTGCCAAATTCTTCCGTCGAGTCGGCGAGTCGAGTCAGGCAAATCAGTGAAAATCGAAAAAATCTCGATTGAAGAAAATTTGATTACTGGTTTCTTTACCAATGTTTTCACACAGACGGAAAAAAGTCCAAATGCCAATTGTTCAGTTTAATATAAAAATAACACAAAAATAATACTTTTTGTCACACATTTACTTTTTCTTGATGTTGTTCCACAAATAAAGTTGACAAATAAAAACAGCCTAGGGATGGAAACATCAACATACCTGTATGACTTGGTTTTTATAAAGAAACAACGTTTTTCAGAAAAACCATGGAAAAAATGCCATCCATAAACCAGCCAGTAAATTACATGTAAAGCGAATTTCAGGCAAGGAACACACATCTCCCAATATTTATATTTACTAGAACTTGCATTCCCTTAAATTTTTCATGTCTCACATTGTGCGATGCATTCGAGGTGGTATTTGTGTTTAAAGTATAGTGTGTGTGTTTCTTTATGTAAATATAACTGTATAGCACTACGAAACTTTTGAGTTTAACCATTAATCAATACATATTGCAAGCCAATTAATGATATACCATGCATGTTGTGCGGAAATGAGCACTTGTGCACAAAATTTATGAAAAATATGATAAAAAATCTAAATTGATACTTTTGGACATTTTTCAATAATAACCCTGACTCGAAATTTGCCACAATTTTGAGTCGGGTAGCGCAAAAACTCAATAGTCGAGTTGAGTTGAGTCGAGTTCCTGCCCTATGTGGGTTGCTCTGTCTGCCACCGAAATGAAGGGCCATATTTATACCCCACCTCGTGTTATCCCAATTCATCCATAAATGCATGCATTTTGTAATCGGGACAAAATAGCCACTGTGATGTGTGCTACTGGGTTTCAATACACCTGCTGCAATTATGTAGATTATTGCAACCGATATATGATACCGAGCCCCAACAACTGTGAAGGACAGTGTAAAGACAACCAAAATAATTTTTGCCCCTTTGAAATGGTGAGTTGGGCAGTACGCGTGGTTTCCCAGTACACATCTAAACCCATTACACATCTAGACCGGGTACCCATCTAATTCTATTCTACCCATCATCACCCATCTAGACCCATTACATATCTATGCCCATTTATTTCATTTGAACATTTATTCATTTCACTTCTTTATTAGTTTGTTTATTAATTAAATATTTGTTAACTTATTCATAAGTTTATTTATTAAATAAATATTGATTAACTTATTTATAAGTTTATCAATTAATTAAAAATTGAATAATATTTGATAAATATGATATCTAAGTAAATGAAAATGGATAAATTACAATAGGTATATTACCCATCTAGGGGGTTTAGATGTGTAATGGGTAATGGGTAGAATTAGATGTGTACCAGGTATAGAATTAGATGGGTAGAATTAGATGGTACCAGGTGTACATGTGTAATGGGTTTAGATGTGTAATAGGCTTCAATCATTTCGAGCGCGCAGGACATCGGGGGCGGGAGCGTCAAGCTGCTGCCGAACTGCGTCAAACCGAACAAGAAATCCCCAAGCCTGTCAGAGTGCATCGTGGACGCGAAGAGGGGCGCCGAGTTGCCCAGCGTCCCTGGCGGTTCGTTTCTGTGCAGCGTCAGTGTGCCGCCCGCCTACTTTTGCATGCGCATCGAGCGCGGCGAGAAGATCACCGCCTGGACCGACGTGCCCATGGTGCCGTGCGACCACGGCCCCGGCTGCTATTTTGTGAGTGATGAGCCCTTGTTCCTGGAATTGACCCCCGCAGCTCGAATAAAGTCTCCTCTAGAAGTACTTCCCTCGCAAAAATCCTCCCACCGAATGCCGGACAAATTGAAATGTTCCTTGAAAAACGATTTGCACGCCGATTTTTTTGATCCGATTTTGATCCGAAAAATTTGAAAAATTCGCAATGTTTGCGCACACTAGCTTTCACACGAAATTTTGAGGACTCACAAATCAGCTTAGAACGCATTTGAGTTTTCTACAATGAGGTGGCCGTATACTACAGTTGACGGTGATTAAACATGATACATTGTGGAAAACTCAAACAAGTTTAAAGCTCATTTATGAGTTTTCGAAATTTCTTGTGAAAACTAGTGTGCGTAGGGCCATTGCGGAATCGTTTTCACTCAAACGATGCTCAATATTGTTGTAGGAAAGTTCCCTAGCGATTTGTCAAACTTCTTTTTTTCTGTCAGGGCGTTTGTATTTTACTTCCGTTTTTGTATAGAAGTGCATGCTTATCTTCATGTTCACTGTTTCAGTTTTAGTGCTATGTAGTTTTCACTCTGTTTCAGTTTTAGTGCTGTAAAAACGAAAATGTGCATTAACGTAACGACTCTAAAAATATAGTGTAAATAGTGCGAGTAATGTGCCTGACATAATTGAGTAAAGAGGAAAGTTTGGCAGACTGCCAGGAAACTGCGATACTGAGTGTTGCTTTAAAAAAACGATATCGTAATTTGTTCATAATTTTTTTGTACTCGGCGGACCGCATGCTATGCATTTTTCTCAAGGAAACACTCCATCATGACGTCATCATTAATAAAATTAAAACAATTCCTGCAAAAAAGAGAAAACATGACGGGGAAAATATTCCTCGTTTGTACGCGACACCGCCTTTTTCTTTTTTTAAATATTTTTCTTTTTGTGAAAGTGCGTACATAAGTATCCAGCTCGCGTGTTATCGACCAAGACATAAACAATTTTGGGCGCATACTTTGCGGTCCGCCGAGTATACCTACTTTATTTTTTGGATCGAAATCCGAGAAATTGCACACAATAACAGCGCAATAAGCGCACCCAGGAAGTGGACACATCCGTGCGGGCGCCCTCGTGGGACCGCATCGTCCAGGCCGGCTGCATCGACGCGGGGGGCGGTCTGAACGGAACCGCCGCAGCCGCCGACAGCCCCCAAGCGAAATGCGATCAAAAAAACAGTTACCAGTGGGAATATACGGTGACACATTTCGTACCCACCAGAGTTGTTAAAAGTACTGAAAGTATATGAAGGCTGTGCTTCTAAAAGTACCGATCTACACAAATCTATTTTGAGATAATCACCTTTCCAAGTTTGAAGTATGCAATACCCACACATGAGTATGGGTATTTTGAGTATGGGCATTGTAGATCAGTACTTTTAATGGTACAATTTGTGAAGAGCGTTAAGACCGGTACCTTTAAAAGCACAAAATCAGATAGGTGTAGATCGGTACTTTTACCCATAATAAAAAATCGAATTTCGCACCCCCACATATTATGCACTTTTTGAAGCATGTTTTTATGGGGACCCCAAAAATGGTCCTAACTCAAATTTGTAGATCGGTACTTTTAGAAGCACACCCTTCATATGTAAACACAAAGCATTTCAAAATTTGAATTTTTTCCATCACTACTAAGCATACAAACGTGATACTTCACGTTTTTAAACTGGAACGGGTCATTGGAAAAAACGCTTTTCCATCCCTAGATGAACTGGGAGTACCGTATTTCCTAGAAATACCCCCCCCCCTTGATTTACCCCCCGTCGGAATACCCCCATCTGGAAGTATGTACATCATGTATGCAATGTATATTGGTCGCAGTTTGCATCACTGCTACACATATACTAGTTTGTGTAGCTGTTTGTGACATTGATATGCCCAAATATACCCTACTTGAACTCGTTGATTGCCGGTTTTGGGTACATAAATGAATTTTTGGTACATACTATGAATTTCGTGAAAATTTCTGCCGAAACAATAACCCCCACACAAATTAGCCCCCCCTCGAAATACCCCCTGGCCCCAGATTTAATTGGGCAGACAAATTTTTGCCCTCCCTGCCTGGCACCTGACACGCCCGTCACGCCTGCCAGGCACCTGACACGACCGAGCGCCTGCCAGACGTGCCCTCACTGTGCCAGATTTGCCCGAAAAATGGCTTAAGCTGCGTTTACACTGGCACGTGTGACGACAAAATTTTTTTGGGCTTTCAACTTTCGTTATGTGACGAAAATTGAATATTTGTTGTGTCAGATACCTAGATCTCGATCACTCTTTGTGCCTAGGACAAACATAAATTTTTATATATGACGTTATCATACACAATAAAACAAACAAGAAAATTTGTCGTCACAAGTTGTCGGTTCGAGTTGTTCCCGGGAGCCTCGTTAACGAGGCTCCCGGGAACAACTCGAACCGACAACCTGTGACGACAAAAATTTTGTTTCGTTCTATTGTGTAGGATAACGTCATATATAAAAATTTATGTTTGTCCTAGGCACAAAGAGCGATCGAGATCTAAGTGTCTGACACAACAATTATTCAATTTTCGTGACATAAAGAAAGTTGAAAGCCCAAAAAGTTTTTGTCGTCACACGTGTCAGTGTAAACGCCGCTTAACGAGATTTAATTGTGAGGGCAACCTGGGCAAAATCAGGCGAATCAAAAAAGAAAAAGAATATTCTGCCCTGCACCCCCAGGGATGCAGGGCAGGTGGTTTTTTATGTTTTACGATATTTTTTATTGAAAATAATTGTTGAATATGAAATATCGTTCACGTCAAAGGAATCAATCGAATATGACAGTTGCTAAGATGCTTCAAACAGCATGTCCTGTAGTCTATGTGTGTGTGTCTGCTGCTGCCATTCCTATGCTCCTGTGTTCAAAGTCTCACGAGGTGCCAAAAGTTTTTTTGCACTTTTTTTAAACAACCAGTAATTTAGCCAGTAATTAATTATGTTTAAGTTACAATCAAATTTGTAACAAAAAGGATATTAATTTTTATTGGAAAATTATTTTTGCACTAACCATTCTGTAATTTGGCTGTGATTTCAATTTAACCCTGCACACGACTTTAACATGCTTAACTACAGGTTGCTTAAAAAAGTGCAAAAAAAAATTGGCACATCAAGAAGGATAGAAACCAGAGTTGGTCAAATACTGGTATTTTTGGAAAACGTAAACGTAAACGTAAATACGTTTTCCAAAATGAAAGTATAAATACTAAAACGTAAGGTATTTTTTAAATACCTGGGAAAGCGTAAAATAAAACGTAAACGTAAAAAAATTATTACCGTGTTTCATCTAATAGAAGGGCGCCCTTCTATTTGTCACCGACTTTCTATTATGGAGACACCGTCTTTTGGAAGCTGCCCTTCTATTTTTTCGCCGGTTTTTCAATCAATTTTTCACGTTCTGTCAACGTTTTCCCAAGTGTTGTGTCACAAAAAATTTATACTATGGCGATTCATTGAGTTGATTAAACATTTGATCTTCAAATAGCTCAAAATCAATCCACGGAAGCCATAAAAAACAGCATCCGCTGACTTTTTTAATAAGCATTTGGCACAATTCGAGTTTGGGAAGTAATACGTAATACTCTGCACGGAGGTGGGGTCTAACTATAGAATAATTTGAATATTGAATATACCTATTTTGAAAATACGGCTTCTGTGGAGGAAAAGTGTGCGCTGGCGCGCAAAATTTTTAAAGTTGTCGGAAATTTATGATGGAAATTACATTTTGCCAAAAAAAATTTGGGTCTCACAACGTTTTTTACGTTTTCTCTGGTACCCGGGTATTTCGGCCAGGAAAACGTAACAAAACGTAACGGTATTTTATGAAAACGTAAACGTAAACGTAAGTATAAATACCCGAATAACCGGGTATTTCGGGTAAACGTAAATACGTTTTTGCAACTCTGATAGAAACACAAGGACCTGCGAACTCCCAGCAGAAACACATACACATGGACCACACGACGTTTTGCCTGCCTAGCTGTAGCAACCATCATATTCTTGCACAGATTTTTTGAAATCTGGACAATCAAAATAAACATTTGTGGCGACGACTTTAAACATTTTCCATTGCATCAGACATTTTACAGGATCTTTTACATGACATTTGACATTTGACAGGGTCTTTTACATGACACATGACATTTTACAGGGAATTTTACACTTAAAGGGTTTTTACAGGGCCTGGGACAGCCCCTGGATGCCGCTCAGCTATCTATGTATCCCGAGGAAGTATTTTTCGCTACTATCTCCTGCCCCCCCCCGCCCCCAAATAAATCGCTCAGCAACAATCTATCCCCCCCGTGTAGCAAATTATCAGCGATTTTGCCCTCATTTTTTTTGCCCAAAATCACTCAAATTCGCTCCATTGTGAAAACTTTGACCTACATAATCGCTATTTTTATCTTTATACATGGTTATGTACTGTATTACCTCGAAATACCCCCAGGGGGTTTATTATTTCGCCAGCAAAATTTAAGGGGGGGGGGGATAATTCGAGGGGGGGGGGGGGGTTATTCGAGGGGGGGGTCTATTATTTCGCCAGAAATTTTCGGAAATTCCCCATACTCAGACGTAGGAAAATCAAACAATTACATACATGTAGATGTATTTATAGGCATATATAACTGTTTATACACATAAACCCGTCCCTAACATCACTCAATCATCAGTTTTAACGTGTGTTCTGCATTGTACAGATCACAAACTGCGGTATTTGTCATGTACGTTCTCTTTACACTCAATCTTAGGGGGGGTATTTCGAGGGGGGGTTTATTATTTCCTCAACCAAATTTTAGGGGGGGTATTTCGAGGGGGGGGGGGGGGGGGGTTAATTCAAGGGGGGGTCAATTCGAGGTAATACGGTACCTATTTTTGGCTTTTTCATATTTATAGCGATTTTTGGCCGGCTGCCAAGTTTTTATAAGACGTATGTCCGATTT
>OZ038452.1:3368569-3456815 GCA_964036195.1 Sphaerolaimus hirsutus | reverse complement strand
GCCGGCTGCCAAGTTTTTATAAGACGTATGTCCGATTTTTCTTTTTATTTTCAGGAGTAAAATCCATCCTGACATGCCCGTCGCGCCAAACACCTGACAGCTGCCGCCCGGCACGCAATTAAATCTCGATTTGTCTGGCAGTCGGGCGGCGGCTGTCAGGTGCCTGGCGCGACGGGCGGGTCCGGCGGGATTTTACTCCCGAAAATAAAAAGGAAAATCGGACATACGTCTTATGCAAACTTGGCAGCCGGCCAAAACTTTCGAAATCGCCATAAAAATAAACATAGGTATATAACCGTGTATAAATATAAAAATGGCGATTACGTAGGTAAAAGTTTTCAAAATGGAGCGAATCTGAGCGGTTCTGGGCAAAAAAGGGGCGGGCGGGCGGGCGAGGGCATGCCTGTCCAATTAACTTGCCAGACACGCCCGTCATGTCCTCCCTCTCAGGGATAATCTGCCCAATTAAATCTGGGGCCTGGGGGTATTTCGAGGAAATACGGTAGATAATTATTGTTACAGGGATGTGATATGGAATCCTTCAAGGTTTTTTATAAAATAGCACAGACATTTATATTAACATTTCAACAACCACACGCAGGATTTCCAGAGTGCACAGACAAATCCGGTAAAAAATTATGTAATTATGATTTAAATAATGACAATTCACCAGTGAAATAACATTTGCGCCGCAGATGCACGTGGTCGCTTGCCTGGGACACGAGGCCTTGATGTGGCCGAACGCGTCGCTGGTGAACGAGTTGTACAGCGCGGCGCACTACGCCGTGCAGCCGTGCGCCGTGGCCGTGGTTGGCGATTTCAAGGCCAATTTACAAGGTGCCATGTCAAATGTATTGAATTTATGGCGCAGATAACGATGGCCAAAAATGATTTGAAAATTCGAAAACTGCTAAAAAAAATCGAAAATTCGAAAACTAAATTCAAAATTTGAAAAGTATCTTGGGGAAATATTCAAAAATTCGAAACGTCATTTTAGAAGGGTTTGTTATCGTTAGTCATATCAATCAGTCATACCGAAGACAATCAAATCCAACGAGGTGTCACAGCAAAAAATATCATCCAAAAAGGTGATTGAAAGCACGAAATTGCTGTCGTCACCCTGAAAAATTGATGATAAATTTAACTGAAATATACCGAAGTAAAGTCGAGCGACATTACAGCGTGAATACATTGTGATTGCGTACGAACCCTAGCGTTCTAAAAATCTCTGGGAGATCTACCATATTTCCTCGAAATACCCCCAGGGGGTTTATTTTTTCAGAGTTGAAATTTTGTGGGGGGTATTTCGAGGGAGGGCTTATTCGAGGGGGTTTTATTTTCGTGAAAAAATAAATTTTTATGAAATTCATGGTAAAGAGTACGCGTTTTCATACCCAAAACCTGTAATAAACATGTGAAAATAGGATGTATCGGGACATTGAGGTATATCTGTACACAAATTAGCATATATTTATGTGCATCTGCGATGCAAACTGGCATCAATAAATACGTCATGTGCATTGCATACATGATGTACGTAGATCATTCCAGATGGGGGGGGGGGTATTTCGAGGGGGGGTATTTTTTCCTCAGCTCGAAACAACCTGGGGATATTTCGAGGGGTGAGGTCACTTCAAGGGGGTGTTTCGAGGAAATATGGTTCCCTGACGTAAAATGATGACGTAAAATGATAAAAAGTGAATTTTTCAATTCGCTCTAGTTGTGGCTGATAACACTCAGTATTGGAAAAGATTAAGGTATTAATTCATATATTATCCTTAGAAAATTGTAGACCCGTAGCATGATCCACACTCATGTAGTTAATTTTCCACGTCATTTTCCGTCGTCATTTTACGTCGAATTGATGCTGAGCTCTAATTCCGGCTTAATAGCAGAGTTGCGAAAACGTATTTACGTTTACCCGAAATACCCGGTTATTCGGGTATTTATACTTACGTTTACGCTTTCCGAAAATACCGTTACGCTTTGTTACGTTTTCCTGGCACAATTACCCGGGTACCAGAGAAAACGTTAAAATATGCTACACGGAACCGTATTGTTTGACAAGTATAGTGTATTATGATGAGTTCAACATGTTCTAATGTTGAGGAGTTCTAATTCCGCAATTGGAGTACTCAAACACCAATTTGCAAGTGAAAAGTAAAAAGTTGAAGGAAAGTATTTTTGTGAGGGAGAACTGAAATGCAAAAAAAGTCAAAAACATTTTTAGTCTTTTCTCATGACTGACCATTTGTCTTTTAACTTGTCATTTCACTTACAAATTTATTTTTTTTCAATTATTACTTGCCATTCAACTTGCCATTACTTCTCACTCATAATTTTTTAGTTTTCTTCTTACGGAATTGGCACCTTATGGCCCTACACCCAGTAGTTGACAACAACGCAAAATGTCAACTCCAATGCCAATTCAATATCCCGATCCCATCATTCTAAATATATATCAAATACAGGTAAGCAGGAAATGTTGATGGAGATCATGTGAACATCCATATTGTTTAAAAAACATTGTGTTTTTGTATTCTCTGATAGCGGAAGCACTTAATATAATTTTTACGTTTACGTTTTATTTTACGTTTTCCCTGGTATTTTAAAAATACCTTACGTTTTAGTATTTATACTTTTGATTTGGAAAAGGTATTTACGTTTACGTTTACGTTTTCCAAAAATACCAGTATTTGTACAACTCTGCTTAATAGGCATGCCCCTTTCGAGGGGGGTTAATTCAAGGGGCGGGGGGGGGGTTAATTCGAGGTAATACGGCATACGAAAAGAACATGTACTAACCGGAGCGCACCTTTGGCAGATGTCCTGTGCGGGTCCGTGTGCGAACTGCTCGTATACAAGGACGGCTCGGGCAGGGGCGCCGCGGCCGGGTGCGCCTGCCGATCGAGAGACGACCCGCAAAGACAACAATGTTTGGACGTGCTGAGCAAGTGGAAAGTGGAGAAAAAAGTGACATCCGTTTCGGATAAATATGACGCGACAATTGGAAAACCATCGCAACTTGGGATAGGCATCGAGCGGTACTGGTAGGTTTTGTGCTCAGAAATTGCGACCTTAAATGATTTGATCGATTTGATTTGAAAAGGTGGGTATTCTGTTGTAGGAGAAGGCAGGAAAAGTGATTTTTGTTTTCAAACAACTTGTTCCACACATCTAACTCACAGGTGTGGTACTGGCGGTGTCTGCAACCGGGCACTTGTTGATAAGTTTCTGAAAGACACTTGGAGGTGCAACAATAATGAATGTGATCCATAAATTCATGAACACATGTGCCAGCAGGTTTGCCATTTGAAATGTATTAAATACCTAGTTGTTAAAATGTAGTTACATTTACTCAATAAATATGTATACTTGAGTACTGCGTAAATAAGTTTACGTTTACTCATAAAAATACCGTACGTACTCGCGCACTCTTTGAAAGTATCCGAGTACAGAAATGTATTTCAGATAGGCTTTTATTTAGGCTTTTTCTAGACATAAACGTAAAAATGGGAGAGAGAAAAGGTAAAAATAAAGAAATAACGTTAAAAATTAGGCAAAAACGCATTAACTTTGATTTTATATTACATTATTCTTCAATTTTCCATTTTATTTTTTTTTGGCGATTTTGGCCACCCTGCTCACAGTTACTCATGAGTTAAAGTAAAAAATTTACTTTACGTTTTCTGTACTCCGCGGTGAGATAAATATAAATACATACTTTACATTTACATTTACTTTTAACAAATGTGTTACCCTATTGATCCTAATAGAAGAGTGCCATTCCATTTTTGTCAACTTTTTTTGCTGTTCTATTGGGCTGCCATTCTATTTTTCACCAATTTCACCACATTTTTCATTTGAGCGTACTGAGTTGTTTTTTTAACTTGAGCATCATTTGAATATCAGCAAATGAATTCAAACAAAACATAATGTGAAAACAAATCGTGCTTCTTAATGATCATTTTGAGCACTTTGAACATTTACTTTATCCACTTTTTGCTATACCGTATTTGCTTGAATAATCCCCTGGGGGATTATTATTTCGTCAGACTTTTTTGAGGGGGAACTAATCGAGGGGGGAATTATTCGAGGGGGGGAATTATTATTTTTTCAACAATTTCAACCATGTTTCTATCAACTCATTTGATGAAATATGCTTTATTCACACAAAAACGTGCCATTTTTGTTCAAATTGGGCACTATAAATTGAGCAAATCTCTTAAGGGGCGATTATTCGCAACGGGGGAATTATTAGTTCTGGAGGCTGCCATTTATTGCGAGTGTAAAAAATTGCCAAAACCAGCCATTGTATTGAAGGTGTCATTCTATTATAAGAATTATGGTATATTTAGCATGGTCAAACAAATTTTTTTTACTGTTTCTGTATACCAGTTTACCATAGTCTGTTAAATTGGCAAGCATGTAGTTTTTTCTGTAATTGCAGGTCCACTGAAAAGTACTGTGATTTATGACTATTTAGATGGCATGCATATTTAGAACTGATTAAAGGTTGTTAAACACTAAGATAAATTGACAAAAAATATTATTAGAAAATGACGATGTAAACAATTCAGCAAATCCACCAAAAAAAATTGAAAAATGTTAGTGTTGAATTAACATAAATATGATATCAGGTGCAAGTCCTTAGCCCTCTAAAGAGAGTGAAAACTCAAGTGTCAATTGTCATGCAAAGTGTCAGGCAAACTGTCGATTGTCATGCAAAGTTCAGTAAAATAATAAAAATTTTCTTTTTTTGTTTTGATTGACATTTTACATGACCCCAGCTCTGACATTACAATTTACAATTTTTACAATTTAGTCCCAATGACTTCCATCCAAATAAGAACCCAACACAAACTTGAATCCACCAAATGGGTTGAAAATGCAGGTACTTGAATTTACTGCACGCGCCGGAGCTGCCCCAGATCCAACTTCAATAGGAGCTGTGGAATGTGTCAGACTGGATGACCAACACAAGTTGCAAACGCAACAGGCTGACTGGACGTGGACATCGGTCGCCGTTGCGACTGGCAAAATCCAACTGAGAAGGTTGGTATACTCCGGTTTAGTGATGGAAAAGCGCCATGGCGCTGGCGCCTGGCGCTAGCGCCAAAGCAAAAAGCGCCATGGCGCTTTTGGCGCTTGGCGCTAAAACGCTCTGGCGCCATTGGCGCTTGGCGCCGGGATCTCAGAAAGCGCCATGGCGCTTTTGGCGCTTGGCGCCATTTTCTGGTGGCGCTATTGGCGCCTGGCGCCGGCATTTTTAATGGCGCCAAAAAAGCGCCAACCTTGATTATAAAAATTGCTATGATACTGTGAAATTGAAATTCCAGTTGATCAACTTTGAGGGCAACTGAATAAATTTTGATTGATGTAAGGGTGTTGTAAGAGGTGATTTATTATTTTACAATTTTACATTATTTATAAAAGATTGATTAATATTAGGAGACAACTTTATTTACATCGAATTTAATCAAAGGTTTAAAATGGTGCTCTCTTCAAAGGTCCTCATATTTGTTTAAATACCTTAGTTCTCACAAAAATGTACTGGTATTGTATCCACCTTTATTCATTTTAAGCCTCAACTGATAAACATTGATGATTAAGACACAAGAGATGATTGATTTCAAGAAAATGGATTTTCTCTAATCACTGAATCCCCTTCCAGAATTTCCCTTCCCCCTTACATAATTGATTGAACTTTAATGGCCAAAGTTAAATAGACCACATCGACATCAGCAGTACGTCACAGTTATGTATTCATAACTCTAAAAACGAATTGAAGAACAATTTTTGGCGCTGGCGCTATTGGCGCTTGGCGCCGTTACCCTCTGGCGCCATTGGCGCTTGGCGCTGAGGTCCAGAAAAGCGCCATGGCGCTTTTGGCGCTTGGCGCTATTTTGCTCTGGCGCCATTGGCGCTTGGCGCTGTAAGTAGGAAAAGCGCCATGGCGCTTTTGGCGCTTGGCGCTAAAAGCCTGGCGCTTTTTCCATCACTACTCCGGTTACTTTACACCCTGCACGCGTGGTTCCCGCTGGAAGTGTGCCAACGATGGTTAACGCGTCCGAGTTTCATTAAAAGATGACTAAATTGATTGTTGTTAATGTTATTCATTAACAGATTCACATCAATGAATTTTTTCATATTTTTGCGGAAATTGCATGATTTAATAATCATTGGCACGCTTCCAACACGAGACATAAATCAGTGCGAGGGCAGAGTATCACGTACGCCGAGTTTACTGGAAGTATATTCTATTGATGGTGTTCAAAATATTGATATTTCTCACAAAATATTATCAAATATACCATAAATCCTCGAATCAGTCCCTGGGGGAGTTATTTTCTCTGTCAGAATATTTTGAGGCGGGGGTTAATCGAGGGGCAGGGGGGGAGTTGTTCTTTCTTCAGAATATTCTGTGCATACCGTATTTCTTCTCATAGAAGAGCGCCATTCTATTTTTTTGTCAACTTTTTCACCTGCCGTTCTATTGGAGGTGCCGTTCTATTGGAGGCTGCCGCTCTATTTTGTTCATCAAGTTTTTTCCACACATTTTTCATTTGAACATATTGTTTTTTTATGGAACATGAACAACATTTTGGTATCAGATAATCAATTCAAGCAAAACCAGATGTGAAAACAACCCTGAATCATATTTCTTATCACCTTGGATGTTCTCATTACCAGGGTTGGTTTTATAAAAATCATTTGTATACAAATTGTACAAAAATTGTATAAAAATGTGTTTTATTTTTATTTTATTCTTGTTTCATTTTTTTAAATTTTATTTTATTCCAAAATAATAATAAAAAATAAAATGGACCATTTTACAAAAAATTTACAAAAATTTTACAGAAATTTTACAAAAAATCAGAATCTTGCATGCAAGGTCAGAAAAATTTGATAATTAGACCTAAACATGAAAAACGTGTGACAAATTTTCCCATTACTTTGCAAAAGTTGCATGCAGTAGGTATTGTTAGCTAGTTGCAAGTGTTAAGTTACAATTATTGATAAGAATGGTTTGCATTATCAGTAGAATGATTACTGGAGTGTGCTGGGCACATTTGTAAAACATCATGCAAAGTGTCAATTGTCATGACAAATGTAGAAAAGAGTCAATTGGCATCTCAAATGTCAAGCAAAGTATAATTGTCATGACAAATGTTGTGCAGAGTGTAAATTGTGTATCTGAATCTTATATTTTGGTATTCAAATCTTATGTTTTTGTATCCAAATGTTCACATAAGATTTGGTTACAAAGACAACAAGATTTGGATACAAAAAATAAGATTTGGATACAATTTGCTTTACAGTTTCCACTTTAATTTATATTTGTCATGACAATTGACACTTAACATTTTCATGAAAATTGACACTTTCCACTCCATTTAATATGACATTTTGACACTTTACATGGCTTGGGATTGCCCCAGCTCCGCGAATGAACAGGTTGAACTATAAACAACTATAAACTTTTTTACAAAAAATATGAATTTTTATACAATTTTTACAAAAATATGAATTTGTATACAATTTTACAAAAATTCGAATTTTCATACAATTTTTATTTTTATTTTGAAATTTTCCATTTTATTTTATTTTATTCTTCAATTTTCCAGTTTATTTTAATTTTATTTTTATTCTTTTCTGAGATTTTGCCAACCCTGCTCATAACCTATTTATGTAACATTTTTGTTTTTTGACACTCTTCCAACATAATTTCTACCTGCCGTTCTATTGGAGGTGCCGTTCTATTGGAGGCTGCCGTTCTATTGTTTTCGTGAGTGCAAAAACGTGCCATAACCTGCCGTTCTATTGGAGGTGCCGTTCTATTGAAGGTATGCCGTTCTATTATAAGAAATACGGTAAGTATGTACGTCGCCGCTTTAGGTAAAACATTCTTTTGTGTTTACACTGCATATTGTTCACTGCCTTTGCTCCATGGCTTTTTTGGTCTGTCCGGCTTCATCATCGAAATGTTTTTTATGTGACACGACTTATTTGCATCTATCATAGGGGGAGTTATTCGAGGGGGAGTTATTTTTTTCCTCACACTCGTAAGAGGGGGGAGTTATTCCAGGGGGAGGGCTTATTCGAGGATTTACAGTAATCTCAACGAATCACTCCAAAAGACAATGTAATTCAATCACCTCGGTGATTTTTAACGATGGCAAAAAAGATTTCACCCCTGAAAAAATACTTTTCGAATTTTTCAGAGAATACCAGGCCGCAAAGCACATTCTTAAGTTACACCAGAGTTGCAAAAGTGTATACCGGAATTGCTTACACCCGGCGGACATCACACTTAGTATGAAAACCTACCATAACCCATCTGAATAATGACCCATTTTTTTCATCATAATATTTCGTTTTTATGTATTATGGAATAATTAATTACGAAATTTAACAAGATTTTATTCACCAATGTTAGGTTTCCATACTAGGTGTGCTGTCCGCCGAGTATACCCGGAATACCTGGGTAAATGGGTATTTATATTTACGCTTACGCTTATGCTTTCATAAAATAACCATACACTTTTTTTACGCTTTCCCGGGCAAAATACCCGGGTACAGAACGTGTATTTTTTTCTTTCAGATGGCCATGTATTATGATTTTGAGAAAGCATAAAACAGGGTCATGTACACAAAGAAAGTGAACAAAACAGACCAAAATAAAATGACTGTGTGTGCACTGTGCAGTAATGCACTGGAAATAGCGACACATGTACAAATTGTGTCGCAATATGAATGTCATGTTAACACTGTGTCGTGGCTAGTGATGTGAAAGCGCCATGGCGCTGGCGCCTGGCGCTAGCGCCAAACCAAAAAGCGCCATGGCGCTTTTGGCGCTTGGCGCTAAAATGCTGTGGCGCCATTGGCGCTTGGCGCTAGTTCCGGAAAAGCGCCATGGCGCTTTTGGCGCTTGGCGCCAAAAGTCTGGCGCTTTTTACATCACTAGTCGTGGCTTAAGATTAGAAATGTTGAGGTCAAAATGATGTTGTCACCACCTGCACTGCAACAGCATGAGTTAAAAAATGAATGTTTCTTAAGTGTTGCTGCCAATGAATTGCCATCCACATCTAAGGGCAGGCTACCACACGGACGTCTGAAAAATGTTGCTGAGAGCTCTAAACTCAGAACACACTCAGGAAAAATGTCTTTAGCCCTTTGATTTTTCTGTTTCAATGGCGAACCAAACATTAAATATGAGTCACTGAGAGATGGAACTAATACAAGGGAGGGTCATTCTGTTTACCCCCCACAGTAGAAATTTGGTCTCCCTCCTGCGTACATAGTCAATATTTCGTTAACCGTGAACGCAGCACCTTCCACGATTTTTTTGTTACTTTTTTTACATTTCGCTCAATGTGCGTAACTGTGGGCTGGCACGGTGCCAACATTTCGTTTTGTTCACAAAGTCAAAAATACACCATGCCGGGTCGATAATTGTCTGCCGACTGAAGGCAGCGGATTGTGAACATCATGAGATATCAGTGGGAGTGCAGAGTATTAAGTCCACCACGTATACCATTTTGAATATAAATTCGTAGAGTGATAAATATGTGAGCAGTGCATCGTTTTTCACATCATATCACAGACTTGAACATATCATATCATTTTAACATGTTTTTTCCCTTGTTTGACCGTTTTCAGAAAAAGGCTAAAGACTTTTTTGCCACTGGAAATTTGACTTTGGGTGGCTGTCAAATGAGCAGAAACACACAGAAAGCTAAAAATCAACATGTGGCACAAAGGCACCTTAATCTACATAATTCATCCCATGTATACCCTGACGACGGTGCTACATACTACATACAAGCCAATATCACAGTCTGTATCCCTATACATACACAGGTGGCAATATCACAGTCTGTTAACCTACACATACACATTTGTACTCTTAACAGTCAAACAGGTGCGACATACATACACGCGGGGCGGTGTTGCAACATTCCATGCGCACGCGACACACGCATATTTACGTTTGTATTTATGTATCAATTGATTATGTATGCTGCGCCCGCTGCTCGCGTTCCATGCAAATATGTGTTAATAGGTTAATTGCGTGAAGTCTCTTTACAGTACTATGAAATGTAAATGTTTAGAGAAGTGATTAGAACAGAGGAATTTTCTAGTGATAGGGCATAACACATTCACAAATGAAGTTTCAAAAATGAAGACAAATGACAATCTGTAACAAATTTTGTAACAAGACCGGATAATTAGTAATGTGTTGCCTTGAAAAAATTGTGGATAAACTCGGCGGACATAAAACAAATCAGCTTTCCTTGTTTCATGTACGAATAAGATATGTCTCGAGTTCAGATTCGAACGAACGGATTCCGTTCGGTTCACAGTTTTTTAAGCCGATTGAACTTCCAGATGTGAAAAATAAATAGATTAAGCACGGATATTGATATACAGAGTCGGAAAGCTTGAAATCTCGCCCAAACAGTGCATACGAATTCCTCCGGAAAAGTACGAATGTGATAGATACCCGTATGTGAAGTTGGCACGCGTCCAGAATTATATGAACGTTATTATACAAACGTGGGTGAAAGATGCAGAGTTTACATTTGCGTCACTCATTATGACTGTGGAATGAAATTAAGCAACTAGAAATGATTGCAAATGAGTCAACAAGTGTGTGGACCGCCATTTGCGATTATTTCTGGTCGATTTGTTCCGCGAACATACAACCTCCGTTTTTTGTCTCATTCGCAATCTCAATGTCTTCATTCATTCGCAATGTCTCTAATCGCAAAGAACTTGGACGTGTGCCAAGTTCACATGTGACCCGATCGTAAGTTTATAGTGGCACTCGTACAAAAATACCTTAGACCATTGACTTCCATCATGTCCGCCGAGTTTACATGTAAAATTGTCCCTACATACATTTACAATGGTGATTTTAAAATCACTCCCAGGGAATTTTTCAGGGCAACAAAGTTGTAAATACATCGTGAGTACAAGCGGCCGACAGCACACCTAGTATGGAAAACTACCATAATCAAATGAATAAAATATTGTGATAAATTTTGTAATAAATTATTGCATAGTAAAATGAAATATATTGATGACAAAAACTAAGTATATAATTTTGGTTCATTATTCAGCTTATACGCTTTCACACCTTGTCGATCAGGGTGATAATCACTGATAGTGATTTCATACTGATTATCTGTATGGACGCATGCTTGCAACACAATGGAATGTCACAACACCGCCCTGCATGTATGTATATCGCACCTGTTTGACTGTTAAGAGTGCATATGTGTATGTGTAGGGTAACAGACTGTGATATTGCTACCTGTGTATGTATAGGGATACAGACTGTGATATTGGCTTGTATGTAATATTGGATTCAGCCTACCCTGATACAGGTCGCACATTAGCAGGGGAGACATTGAGTTTTTTGTTCCCGATCAGGGAGCTAAAGACATTTTTCCTGGAGTGTACAGAAAGTGTTTTTATTTTGAGAACTTGTCCATCGTTGCATGTGACACCCGCTTCCCTACAGAGCGTGCATGACGACCGATGTCAGCTGCATGGCGAAAGTGACAAACATAATCAGTAACCTACATGCCTGCATCCACGCTAATGCACAGGCAGATGGATCGGTAGCGGTGCCATACGCATCAAAACCAAATTTCATGGAGTTGTGCGCTTCGGAAACTTTTAGCTGCTACACCGTTAGTGACGCGATAGCCGCAGCCGGCTCAGCGGCGTTTGACATAAAATGATGACTAAAATTATATGTCGTAAAATTGATTACATCAAAAAAGACAAAGGTACATCATTGAAATTTCAGAATTAGATAGTTCTAGTAATTGTGTGTTATGTCCAAAAAATTTTTTGTTTAAATCATTATTTAAGTAGGTAGTTATCAATCTTACATCAAAATTTTGTTGTTGATGTGAAATGTTTGACGTAAAATGTTGATGTAAAATGTGTACCGTATTACCTCGAATTAACCCCCCCCTTGAATTAACCCCCCCCCCCCCTCGAAATACCCCCCCTAAATTTCGGCTGAGGAAATAATAACCCCCCCCCCCCTCGAAATACCCCCCCTAAAATTGAGTGTAACGTGAACGTACATGACAAATACCGCAGTTTGTGATCTGTACAATGCAGAACACACGTTAAAAACTGATGGTTAAGTGACGTTAGGGAAGGGTTTTTGTGTATATACAGTTATATATGCCTATAAACACATATACATCTATGTAATTGTTTGATTTTTCTACGTCTGCGTATGGGGAATTTCCGAAAATTTCTGGCGAAATAATAGACCCCCCCCTCGAATAAACCCCCCCCCCTCGAATTATCCCCCCCTAAAATTTTGCTGGCGAAATAATAAACCCCCTGGGGGTATTTCGAGGTAATACGGTATATTATGACGTAAAATTAATAAATTATTTAAAAAAATTATTTTCTTAATTTTTTTGGGACATTACACACAATTACTAGAACTATCTAATTCTGAAATTTGAATGCTGTATTTAACTGAGCCGCTGAGCTGTAATCCCGGCTTTAGAGGGATGTGAATATTACCTACTCTTAAAGGCTGTTGACAAAAAAATTCATGATGATAACACATGAAAAAGTACAATGTCAAGTGTACTGACTTCTGAAACTTCTTACTTCTCACTTCAACTGGGAAATATTTGCAGGTAATTTTGCCTATTGAGTGCGGCTCAGTTATTGACATTGAGTATCAGGTTTCGACTCCAAAAATGTGCAGGTATCACGTTCGGGTAGGATCGGGTTGGGTGTGGTTCCCAACCCTAGTAGGGACCAGTTCAGTTGTGTAAATGCAGTATGTAAATTTTACTCTGAAAATATTTGGATCACTTTCCATTTGAAGGGTGTGCTTCTAAAAGTACCGATCTACAAATTTTTCATATTTTGAGTTCGGACCATTTTTGGCATCCCCATAAAAACGCGCTTCAAAGAAATATATCATGTGGATGCACAATTCAATTTTGAGATATCGGGGGTCAAAAAATGAAAAATATAGCAAAATACAGATCCTGTAATCTAAAAAGTACCGATCTACAAGCTTTTTCAGCCTTTGTACCTTTAAAAGTACCGAAGACAGTTTTTCAAAATTGTGCTTTTAAAGGTACCGATCTGCAATTTTTTTTGTGCTTCGAAAAGTACCGATGCCAAATCGTTAGTTTTCAGCGCAAAAACTCATTTTGTGCTTTTTTTATTATGGTTAAAAGTACCGATCTACATCTATCTGATTTTGTGTTTTTAAAGGTACCGATCTACATGCTATTACCAATTTGTTCCTTTAAAATGTACTGTACTACAAAAAATACCATTCACTAAATTTGATATACCGTATTACCTCGAAATACCCCCAGGGGGTTTATTATTTCGCCAGCAAAATTTTAGGGGGGGATAATTCGAGGGGGGGGGGGGTTATTCGAGGGGGGGGGGTCTATTATTTCGCCAGAAATTTTCGGAAATTCCCCATACGCAGACGTAGAAAAATCGAACAATTACATAGATGTATATGTGTTTATAGGCATATATAACTGTATATACACAAAAACCCTTCCCTAACGTCACTTAACCATCAGTTTTAACGTGTGTTCTGCATTGTACAGATCACAAACTGCGGTATTTGTCATGTACGTTCACGTGACACTCAATTTTAGGGGGGGTATTTCGAGGGGGGGGTTATTATTTCCTCAGCCGAAATTTAGGGGGGGTATTTCGAGGGGGGGGGTTAATTCAAGGGGGGGGGTTAATTCGAGGTAATACGGTAGCTAGTGTTATGTGTATAAACAACGATTTTACACATGCATGTGGATACCCAACAATATGCCCAAAATACCCATACCCAAAATTCCCATACCCAATACCCACGTATGGGTATTGCATACTCCAAACTTTCAATTGCGATTAACTCAAAATCGATTTTTTGTGTATCGGTACTTTTAGAAGCACACCCTTCATTTACAGGCATTCACACCACGAGGCCACGTGACTGCCGGGTGCGTGGATGGTGCGTCAGCGGGCGCCACAACGCTGAACATCTCGCAGTGCGTCCGGGGGCCCTCTGCGGTGGCCAGATTCGCCAGCTCGGATGCGCGGTCCGCCTGCGTGCTGTACGTGGGCAGCGACGACAGTCTGGAGCCCCCCAACTGGCACCTGCCCACGGTCATGTGCAATAAGGGAAGCGAGACTGTGTCGGCCAATGGAGTCAAGGAGCGGTGCTTAAACACCCCTCTGTGTGGGGTGAGTTGAGTAGATACGGCCAGCTTTGTAGACCGTGCGCCGCTACGCATGTAAACGCGACATGCATGAATTATACCTAGCATGTAATTATACCCAGCATGTATTTATGTATTTTTTATGTTTATGTATTACATGTGTGCTGGGTCTACGTGTGTGGTTGGTTTATGTGCGTAGCAGCAGAGTTGTTAAAATACCGGTATTTTTGGAAAGTGTAAGTGTAAGTGTAAATACACTTTCCAAATTTTGAGTATGGATACCAAAAGTGTAAGGTATTTTAAAAATACCTAGGAAAGTGTTAAAAAAAGTGTAAGTGTAAAAATTTTTTTTAGAAAGAGCTCTCACTGTTGAGCATTAGAATACACCACTGTTTTCACCTTTAGATCAATATATTTGTCATTTTTATGCATCATTTCACATTTTACTGCCTTTTATGAAACATTTCAGACTGTAGCAAATACTGTAGTGGTATGAAGTTCACTAATAATGGCACTTTTTCAGTGTTGATATTTACTGATTGAGCAATGCGATACACACTGCTTAAATGCAAGATTGGACATGCAGCAAATGTCAATGCAAAACTTTGTGACTGACTTTGTGTCCAGCTGGTGAATTTCCATTGATATTGTCTTTTTTACAAAAGTATGATGAAACTGTAGAATACCACGAGTACTGATCAAAGGTTGGAGATCAAAGGCCAGTTTGTACATTTGCCATATTTTCTACATATATATATATATGTGTGCACTGTGCAGTTATTTTTTGTACATGACCCTATTTTATGCTTTCTCAAAAGCATAAAACAGGGCCATCTGAAAGAAAAAATACACTTTCTGTACCCGGGTATTTTGCTCAGGAAAGTGTAAAAACAGTGTATGGGTATTTTATGAAAGTGTAAGTGTAAGTGTAAATATAAATACCGTATTACCTCGAAATACCCCCATGGGGGTTTATTATTTCGCCAGCAAAATTTGAGGGGGGGTTAATTAGAGGGGGGGTTTATTCGAGGGGGGTTTTTATTATTTCGTCAGAAATTTTCGTAAGGATCGTAGTAAATAGTAGGCATTTGCGTACCCAAAATAGGTAATAAATGTGTCCAAACAGGATATATTTGGACATAAAAACGTAGATAGCTACACAAACTACTCTATGTGTAGCTGCAATGCAAATTAACAGTAATATACATCATGTACATTGCGTACATGACGTATTTATTATGTACATGACGTATATCATTCCGAAGGGGGGGGGGTATTTCGAGGGGGTTTTTTTTTATTTCCCCAGCCCATTTTGAGGGGGGGTTAATTCGAGGGGGGGGGGTTAATTCAAGGGGGGGGGGATAATTCGAGTTAATACGGTACCCATTTACCCGGGTATTTCGGGTAAGTGTAAATACACTTTCGCAACTCTGCGTACAGGCCTGATCTGGTTTGCATAAGTCAGATAGGAGTAGATTGGAGTAAAGCAAAACCTGAGCCAATGTGAGTGTGTGCACACTATGTAGGTGGTTGCTTAATCAAAATGAATTTATAGAAAACTCAATGAGAACAGTTTTCAAAATGTTTCACAGGCCTTCCACAACGGTCAAAAATATGCTAAGAGCTTAGCCTGTGATCTAAAAGTTGTTGTTGCTGTTGCAGTGGATGAAACTGTCTTTTCATGTACACTTTTGTGCTGTTTACTACTACAGTCGTCCCCGGGTTAACGGTTCCCCCGGTTATAGGGTTCCCCGGGTTAATGGGTGCAATTCTGAAAAGCGGGGACACTAGTGAACAAAATTCCCCGGATTGAAGGGTTCCCCGCATTCCCGGGTTATCGGGTGGAATTTGGGAATTTTTTTGCATTTTTATATATAAAATTCCTTCAATTATCGGGTATTCAAGTGTAATAAAAACGGTATAAATGTAAACTGCAGTATAAATGTGCTGTCCATGCAGTATAAATTTGCATATGAACATCATAAATGCACATTTTAAACGTTGCACGATTACTGCACTTAAAAAGCCTCATATTCTCATATTAGTGATGTAAATGCTTGAAACGCCATGCACCAGCACTGCGACACTTCTATAGTGCATCCCCCGGTTATCGGGTTCCCCGGATTATAGGGTGAGATTTCAAAAATTTTACTTAACCCGATAACCCGGGGATGACTGTATAGTCTTTTACCGTATTTCCTCGAATTACCCCCCTCGAAATACCCCCCTCGTTTGACCCCCCCACCTCTCGAGACCACTATGAAAAAATCACCCCCCCCTCGAAATACCCCCCCCCCAGATTGAGTGTAAAGAGAACGTACATGACAAATACTAAAGTTTGTGTTCTGCGTAGTGCAGAACACACGTTAAAACAATGTCGTAATCACGTTAGAACAGTGTTTATATTTACCATCTACGCCCTACTAAGTATTAGTCTACAGGAGTCTATACATGTCAGTTATTGATGCATTTTTCTACTCCAGTGTACATCACAAACGACGATTTTGTACTAGGATTTGAAAAAAATTCTGGCGAAATAATAACCCCCCCCCCTCGAAATACCCCCCCTCGTTTAACCCCCCCCCCCTTTTGGGACCACTATGAAACAATCACCCCCGGGGGGTATTTCGAGGATATATGGTAGTTTCTGAATTTATATTTGTGATTACAGAAAATTCAGCAAACCATCACAAATTCATGTTTCTTGCTGCCACCTGCTACCAGAGTTGTTAGAATTACTGGACTCTTTTTAAACTATATGTAAACATAAAGTATTTTTTTACTCACCACAAAGTATAGAAAACGTAAAATCTACCGACTCGTTTCCACTTCGATTGTCTCCACAACCATTTCGATTCACAGTGAAACGCAACTCTCCAACAACTCGCTTCCAACTGGCTTACAACGCTTTGTTTACTGTTGGCAGAGAGTTGGAACACAGTTGTCAGCGAGTGGCAGAAAGTTGGCATACATTTCTTTAGCAGCTGCACAGCTGGCAGCGAGTTGTCAGCAAGCTGCACACACGTGAACAGCATGTTTTACATGGGTTGTCAGTGAGCTGAAACCAGCCCATTGCTTACTGTCAGCGAGTTGGCAGCAAGCTGTAATTTATTGTCAGCGAGCTGGCACCATTTTTGTTGTTCGGCAAGCAAGCTGGCAGCGAGTTGTCAGATAGTTGCGTTTCACTGTGATTTGGTTGCGATTTTTTTATTAAATATTTTAAAAGGCACTATAAATATCTTTAATATTCAATGGAAACACTTCTGTACATACATAGCAGTGTACCGTATTACCTCGAAATACCCCCATGGGGTATATTATTTCATCAGCATAATTTGAGGGTTGGGTTAATTGGAAGGGGGGGGGGGGTTATTATTTGGATCGTAGTAAAACGTAGGCATTTGCATACCCAAAACAGGTAATAAATGTGTCCAAACGGGGTATATTTGGACATAAAAACGTAGATAACTACACAAATTAGTGTGTGTTGCTGCTACGCAAATTAGCAGTAATTAGTGATGGAATGGCGCCATGGCGCTGGCGCCTTTGAATGGCGCCAAAGGGCGCCAGTGCCATGGCGCCACTGGCGCTTGGCGCCCTTTTCTGTGGCGCCATCTGGCGCCTGGCGCCATTTTTTTGAATGGCGCCATGGCGCCCTTGGCGCTTGGCGCCATTTTCGCTGGCGCCAATTTGGCGCCCGGCGCCATTATTTTGGATGGCGCCAGAAATGGCGCCAAGATGTGGAGATGTACGGTTATTTTTTCCCTATTCAACTGCCTTTTTCACCTGAATGGTATATTTTAGGTGATATTTAACACATTCACATATAAATTTTTTGCTAGCACTGCAAGTGTTGGTTCATGTTGATTGTATTATATTTACAACATGGACTGAAAATCTTCAAATAAATGTGAATGTGATATACTCGAGTAGCTTCAAAAAGTATATGTAAAAGTGAGTACAGGTACTTTCTGCAGAGAAATGTGAACATATTAACTCATTTAACTCAGTAAACGTGAGTATACATAATTTTGAGAAAACAAGTATGTTTTAGCAACAAAAAAAACAAGAGAAAAGTTGAATGGTAAATTACCATCATCACCCACCAGGTCCTTCACAATTGGCAGTTTATGATATTTTTATGAAAGTTGGTTGAAATGAATGCCTGACATTTTGCACTGAATCTACTCTGTATACCTAAAGTGCTGCTAGTGCTGAGCAGCTTTTTAGTCAGACTTCAGTTGTGTCAAATAGGTGTTTGAATTTGAGTGAGAAAAGTTTTTGGCACAATATGTTTTTGAAGATAGTGTTGAATCTTGTCCCACATTGAATTTTCTGAAATACATTTCCGTACGTGTATGCTTTGGAAATGTACGCGTACAAACGTGTACGGTATTTAAAAAAAGTATATGTAAATGTATTTACCGCGTACTCGCGTACGCGTATTTTTCGAGTAAACGTAAGTACCTTTTAACAATTTTGCCCGCTACAGGCGGTTGCGAGCGCGCAAGGGAGTGGGAATCTGTACTTTGGTTGCTGGGATAACGTGCGTGCAAAAGGGGCCAACCCGAATGATGTGAATTGCGATGATCACCAATCACCTACATGCAGAGCCATGCCAGACCTTGGCGATACTGGAAAGTGCTGCTGTAAAAATACACTGGGAATTGAGAGGTGAGATTGGGGCGGGCGCTCTGTGCAGTTGGGTTGGGAGGGACCATATCACTTTTCGATGTCAATATTCAATTTTTCAATTTTTTGCCTGTAACTCAATATTTTACAACAATGTGATATGTCATCCCAAACCTACTATATGCTGGCGATAAAAATCCTATAGAAAATTGAAAGTTGGACCAACATATGTATGCCTCATGCCTGAAATTCTATTTATTGTTTTTAAAGAATTTTAATAAAGATTAATGATGACGTCATGATGGAGTGTTTCCTTCAGAAAATTGCATAGCATGTTGTCCACGGTGTATATCACTATCGAACACTGCGTTCAAATCATGGGCTGGATGAAGTCTTATGAGGGCTGTTTGTCTGTTTTCAGCTTTGCCATTTGAGTTTGAATCTTTGTTAGTATTCTTATAAAATTGTTTTCATTTTTGGGTGCAAAAATTGGATATAATTTCATTATTGCCATTTTTTTTGTTTTGCATCTTAAAATAGCTGTTGTAATGTGTGAAAAAATTGCAACTACTTGTTCAGTATATACCCTCTTAAAAATTGTTTCATCAGAGACACATTTTTATTTTTTATACTTCATTGCTCATTGCACAACAACCAAATGAAAAAGAATAACAAACTACACATATATGCCAGAGGGATATTATCTAAAATGAAATATAGGTATTTAACAAATATTTTAACACATAAATGAAACTTATTTTTTATGTATGTGATAACTAAAAATCATAAAATGTACCAAAAAATACAGTATAATTTTCTCCATCGCATCCACATACCGCATGTCCTACAAATGCAAAAAAATATTTTGTCTGCAGCATTTTTCCAAAGTATTCAATAATGACTTCATAACATGAAAACCAACCAAAAAACAATGATGGCAGCCGTTTTAGGCGATTCTGACAGTATTAAACTATTTTTAAAACCAAAAACTGAATTTTCAATGAGGAACAGTGAAAACTAGCTTGTGTGGTGCCATTATTCCTACCCATTTTTTTCCATATACCCAGTTGCAACAAATATGATGAGACGCTAGAGGTAAAGTGTGTCATCAGTGATGCAACTCCAGAGAGGGAAGAAGTATGCAGCCAAGCACCATACAAATGTTTAGTGGTTAGTGTGGGATGTTCAAATAAAGTACTAGGGATGGCCGAAAAAGTTTTTTTTTCAAAGACATGGTTTTGAAAAACACGTTTTTTTCAAAAACGGTTTTATTTTAAAATAAAAGTGTTTTTTTCCAAAAGCTCCCAGATATGATCATGAGTCAACATATACAGGTAAATCAGACAGGTGACAGTACTTTGTGATGTAATATATAGCCATAGAATAGCTGAACTGTCATGGGATATCATTATAAGTGGTGATTTCTGTCAAAAATATATGTTTTATGTCGACTTATAATGTATAAAACCCTTTCTCAAACAAGTCACAGCAAAAAATGGGTGTGTGGATGCGCGGTGAAGCGTCGGGAAGTGTCTTCACGCCGACGCTTCCCGAGTGCTTCACCAAGCATGCCAGCGCTTCCACACACATCACGAAAAAATGCGTGAAGACACTTCACGCTTCTTAATATGGTGCTCCCACACAAATTTATACGCGGGGAAGCATGTGGAAGCGCCAGCGGCGTGAAGTGTCTTCCACATGGTTGGATGCGCGTGAAGCGCTCGGTGAAACTAGGTGAAGCGTGTGGAAGACACATCACCCAGAATCTCGTGATGTTGGTGGAAGCGTGTGGAAGCGTGTGGAAACGCGCCGCTGCACGCGCATCCAGCCATCTTCCACACGCTTCACGGATCCATTTTTTAAATACATTTTAAATACAATAAATTTTTTTTTAAATATGCTTAAATACGAATACAAAGCAGGCTAACACATTGGCAGTGGACTACTGCACAAGTATGTGGGGGCACATTGGCTGTATATACTATATACTACACTAGGCACATCGTGGCTTATTATGACATAATAGCACAAACAAATGGAAGCTTTTACACTAAAAATGCCTCAAAAGCAATAAAAGCCACCACAAATGGTAAAGTACAGGTGGAATTGCGCGCTTGCGCGCATAAAAATTGCAAAATATTTATTGTTTAGCACTAAAAGATATGGCCAAGGTTTAAAAAAAAACTGTTTCAATGGGCGTTTTTTTTAAAATAAAACGTCCTATTTAAATAAAAAAAACCCTTTGAAAAAACCCTGGCCATCCCTAGAAAGTACTGTACTTTCTTCTATTATTTATAAATGTGAATCATTAAAAATTTACCCATTGCCTGAGTAATCTAAGCACATGCTGTTGCTGAAATTTTACACCCTATTACGACTTGGCCGGTGCCTTTCCCGGTGCCTTTTACTTTGGCCCGGGTGCTAGCGCCTTTGGCACTGACTGAAAAATGGCACTGCACCGCACCGGCACCAAGGCTATTCTGGAAAAAATGGCACCGGCACCGGCAGGGCACCCCCGAAAAACGCACCGCACCACACTAGCACCGGTGCCGGTGCCCCGGTGCCTTTATATCACTAGTGGTATATCGAGGAAATCGGTACTCACATGTACTCATGGGTACGGGTAAAAAAGTATTTTACATTTTCAGTATTTGGGTGTGAGTAAAAGAAGTATTTTACAAATACATATACTTTGACAAAAGTTCAAGACAAAAGACAATATTTTTAGCAACTCTGGATAAAACTGGGCCAAAAACAAACAAATACGGAACATTTTGCATCGAAATTTGGCATCTGCACTCAGCGTACAGAAGTGCACTGCACATGCGGCGATTTTAAAAAAAGTTGTGGTACTAACTAGTGTGTCTAGGTGCATTATAATATTTTTATTTATCTAGCCCACATGTTCAAACACAGCTATTTTTATAGGAATGGGTCACGTCTGGTGGTGGACTCGACACTAACCAATGGGAGCTGAAACGATCATGTGCAGCTGCAGACGATTGCCACAATTTTGAAGCAGCCCCAAATACTGATCGTTATCTTTGGGAAGTGCTGGAGCAGGATCCTGAAAAAGTGGCATTTGGAAAATTGACCTACTGTTGCAATTCTCTAGGTGCCACTCCCAGACCCTGTAAAAGACCCTGTAAAGTGTCAAAGACCCTGTAAAATGTCATGTGTCATATAAAACACCCTGTAAAATGTCATGTGTCATGTAAAAGACCCTGTAAAGTGTCAAATGTTATGTAAAAGTACCTGTAATGTGTCATGTGTATATAAATCTTATTTTATCCTATCCAAATTTTATGTTGTTGTATCCTAATCTTACTTTTTGAGATAATATTTGGATACAAAAACAAAAGATTTTGATATGAGGAAATAATTTTTGGATACACATGACATATTACAGGGTTTTTACATGACATTTGGCACCTTACAGGGTCTTTGACATGACACGTGACATTTTACAGGGTCTTTGACATTTGACATGGTCCTTTACAGTGTCTGGGAGTCCTCCAGGTTGTTCCCTTTTGGCAAAGCTGCCCAGTGTGCAGTGCAACCATGGCAGCGAGTCAGTGGAGTGTAGGCCGACAAAGACACAGCATGGTTGGACTAGCCCCATATGTCTGCAAGTGAGTGGTGGAGATTTTGGGGAGAATTTTGAAGAATGTCATCAATGGCATTCGCCTAAATTCAATTCAAAGATATATCGAATGATTGATTCTAAATACCGTATTTCCTCGAAATACACCCCCCCCCCGCTCGAAATACCCCCCCCCCCTCAAAGTGGGCACTATGAATTTGTTGTCCGGGAAATGCATAACAGACGTAAAAACATATAAATGGTGGTTATTTTTGCATTTTTCACGTTTTTCTGTCAAAATTTTCGCTCTGAAAAAATAAACCCCTGGGGCCAGATTTAATTCACGCGTAATGCGCCCTAAACCCCTGATCACCATAGTTGGCAGCTTTGCATTTTTTTCATTCAAAAATCGCTACCCCCCGAATGTTGGCACTTAGCCAGAAATTGAAGTATACAAAATATACTTCAAAGTGTCCCTCAGCTTACTCATATGTCACTGTTGGCAAAGTTCCAATGTGGGTCGTATAAACTGCCCACACATTTGTTGATATAATTTTTGCCTGATCACCATGGTTGGCAAATCGGTCTTTATCGATGTATAACTCTGCCAATCTAGGCGGGATTGTGCCTCAAAGGCCAGAATTTGTCAGAATTGGCACCCATCTAGCTCTGAGTGCAGTGGCAAAGTTTCAATAACTTTTGTAGGGCTACAGTCGTTCTTTTTCTGGTGAATGACCAAATTAGGCAAAAAATGGTTGGTTTAACCATTCTGAGACTTTTCAGCAGCAGAAAAGTCTTGCGCTACATCTATGGAGCTACACAAGTGTGTGCATGCCCTACAGGTTGGGGACAGGTCAGTGGGTAACATTTCAATCATATTTGCAAATATCAAATTCGCCATTGCCGAGCTTTGGTGCTTCATTGCAAATGCCAGCAGGTTCGAGCAGACATGGCAGAGCCACACATTGCACAGAAGGCTTTGTGCTTTCAGCTAAAGCGATCTGCTATTCCTGCAATATTGCAATTTTTATGAGAATTTATAAGGCAAAATTAAATGTTAGAAATTAGTGTGTTTTTCTTCCTGTTTCCTGCTTCTCAAGAAGAATTTAGTTTTGCCTTTAAATTTCTCGTAAAAATTGCAATATTGCAGGAATAGCAGATCGCTTTAGCTGAAAGCACAAAGCCTTCTGTGCAATGTGTGGCTCTGCCATGTCTGCTCGAACCTGCTGGCATTTGCAATGAAGCAGCAAAGCTCGGCAATTGTGCTGACCGTGGCAAAATGGATGGATAAAGAAATACAGAGAATTGATAATTAGGCTCATATTTGCACATTTACTTATTTGCACTAATTTACAATTTATGCACTATATTAATTTACCACGCAAATTGTATTTCCTGCACTATATTATTTACCCATGGAGAATATTCGATTAGGAAAGTGTTCTATAAGTTATTGATAGGTTTATGTGGAATGTTTAGGTTAAAAGGTCAAATATGTTATTATTAGGTGTATTAATATAAAATTAGGCTCATTCAACTCGCCGTAATTTTCTGATCATGATTATACATACATTTGCATAATTTACTTGCAGTTTACAAAAGTCAAATCTTGTAATTATTTACGTACCGCGTAATTATCTAGGCCAGCGTCCTAATAGAGAAATGGTGCCCTGCGTGCAACTAGCATTTACTTTACAAAGCCCTTCGCATAGGTATAATTGTCATAACCCTGTTCACAACTATTTATATTTACTTAATAATTATAATACCTTGCTCAATCGAATATATTATAAACTCTGCTCAATTACAATACCCATTTACCTCAAATAAGTCCCAATTTGCTAGATTATTCAACATACGTTTCCAGGAAGTGATTATTATTATCATGTTGAATATACCTTATTCTATTTACGTCATTAGGAACATTTGCACTACTATTTACAGTTTCAAACCCTAATTTATTAGTTCCAATGTACGTCAATGTTTTCTGACAAATTGAAGCAAATTAGTAAATCGGCCGAGTTTGCCGACTTCGCGCCTCAAGATTAATAGTTTTTCCATTAGCCCAATTTGTACCTGGTATTTCTTTACCATAATTATTTGAATGTATGCACGCGCAGTATAAGACAACTGTTTCGGCTAGATGAGTTTATTTGTTGCATTTATGTCTTATTTGTGCATTTGTATTAGGAAATTACTGTAGCTGTTTTTCTATACGTGATTTCCGTGTCTTAGCTACTTTGAGAGTTTTTACTTCAGTCTGCGGACCCCAAGCTTCTGAACGAAAATAAGCTAGCGATAGAAACTTCGACTAGGAAGCTCGCTAGGCTTTGCGCTTTTATATGTGGTTGTATCTGATCAAATAAAGTACCTGAAACAATATTGAACCCCTTTCAACACGCAACTACGAAATAAACTCAACTTGGCTGTCGACAAGTGGACGTTCGGCTACAACGGGAAATCAACCACTCTAAAGGCCGTTTCTCACTACGGTCTTGGAGCTGCTGGATTCGGTGGTAGAAGATGCTGACTTCGGTGGCTTCATCACATGGCGCAGCGAGCAGGGTGATTGCATGACATTGTGCTATCACCAAGCCGGAACGGACATTGTGCGGCAGTTGGCAGAACTTCAAAAGTCCTGCTGAACATCAATTGGCCTTGGCTGAGCGTTGGCTGTTGATTTGCAGACAGCATTGTGCCAAAGTCACGGCACTCCTGTCTACATCCTGGGAGCGGTTCTACGCTCACGCGCGGAGGACACTGGAATTCTGACAAGCCTGTCAGGATTTCAGGCAGCTTTCACCAGTGTTCTGGCAAGGTGCTAGACGCTGGGCGGCACCGGCATTTGACAAGGAGTCATTGTCGGACGGTGGTCAAACTTTTGCTGGACGCTCCTAGACATCCGGACACCAGTGACCGCTCGCACGTCCTTCCTATGCCGAGGGAGGGTGACCTGACGGAGACAGGATCGCCACAGAGCCACGCTAGTCAAAGGGCTGTTTTTTGGGCATTCGCGGAGGTCCCTCGCTCCACTGGGTAAGAGTGGACTCATACCTCGGAAGTGCAAAAGTAGGGGTATCAGTGTACAAAGGGCTGTAGCCGACAGAGGGCTGTAGCTGACAGAGAGTGGATTTGAAAACCAAGTATTAGGATACTTGGTAGCGTGTAGGGGCTTTGCGGAGCTCCCATCAAATATACACGCTGTGCCTGCTCGGTACCATCAGATCAGACAGCATAAAAGTGCCAGAAATTCTGCATTGCACAGGCGCAATTGCAGAGCAGTGTACAGAAACACTGCCCAGAATCAGAAAGTGCACCAGAGTGCACAGAAACGTGTCACAGGTGACACGGCAAGCGCAGCACTGCGCACAGCGGCACAGGAGCCGCTCAGGAAAGCAAGTGGCTGGCGTGGTCACAAGGCACACAGGCGTGCCAGAAAGAGCGCCAGAGCGCTCAGGAAAAGTGTGTACGGACCCTCTTTGGGCGCACACTGCTGGGCAAATAAATTGTTTATTGTCCAGGTGGATTTGACCGGTGTGTTGAAGTCAACGCGTGTAAACAATCACGTCAGGGGCTTTAGGAACACATCTGGTGCCAGTGCAGTAAAGGTCAACGCGTGAGAACACGTCAGGGGCCTGTAGGACTGCATTGGTATTGTGCGTGGCACAACAAATCCGTGGTGCACAGAGCACTGCACAGAAAGACGCAGAGAAGCGTCACAAGCGTCACAGGCGACGCACTATAAAGAGAAACAGTGAAGGAAAATTCATCAGCAAAAATGGTTTCGCCAACAGGTCACATCAGAAAGACCCTGGGGCCAGCAAAGCACAGGGTGGAAAGCAGATTGGCAAGAGAATTTGCCAAATATGACCTGGAGCTATTTGCGGAAGCATCAAAGGAAGATAAGAGAACAGAGATGAGAAGAGTGATTGCAACTATCAAACAGGAGGGTGCAAAATTGGAAAGTGCAATGACTGCAGTGAGAACTCAATTTGACGCATGGAGGGACATCGTCAAGGACATTGACGAACCCGACCAGTTGGAACAAGAACAGAAGATATACCAAGACTCATATGAGGAATATGCAAATATGTCAGACTTGGTGACACAGAAAATGGCAGCCATGAATGTATACATCGAAGAGTTGCAAGACATGATCCAGCAACAGAGCGGAAATACCATGTATGAAGTCAATACAGCATTCATACAGCAGATGGCTGCCCAGATGGCTCTGACAGCTCAGGGAGCTGCTCCGGGGGCCAGTTCAACCAATGCAACCACAGCAAAGAGCGTCAAATTGCAGAAACTGGAAGTGGAACAGTTTACTGGGGAAATTGTCAAATTTCGATCATGGTGGCAAATGTTCGAATCCCACATTCACAATCGGACAGATTTGGAGGACATTTCCAAGTTCTCATACTTGAGGAGCTTGCTGAAAGGCTCAGCATTTGGCATGATCAGTGGATTGAGTGTGACCGCAGAAAATTATGCACCTGCAATTGCAATGCTCAAGAAAAGATATGACCAGCCAGTTGTAGTCAGAAACACGCTGATGAGTAATATCATGAAGTTGCGACAGGCCAGGAATACCTGTCAGGATATGAGAATTTTGTTTGATGCAATTGAAAGGCTGCTCCAGCAGTTGGAGTCACTGGGCGAATCAGTGGAACATCCAATGCTGTTGAGCCAGCTGCAACAGAAAGTGCCACCCGAGGTTCTCAGAGAAATCCAGAAGGAACAGGGAACTGAGGAAGCCTTGACGGTGGAAAATTTCAGAAAGCTGTTTGGCAAGCAGCTAGCGCTCAGTGAGGCTGTACAGCACGCACAGCAAACTGAGGCACCAGTTCAGCAATCGCGCCAAGGGTTTGGGAATAATCCCCGCGCACAGCAATTCAATAATCGGTTTCAAGGCAATGGGAACCGATTCAGAGGGCCAGAGAACCCAAGGACCAGCACAGGGAGCACGTCTGTGATCCAGAATGGACAGAGTGCACCACAGGCTGGATTCATGAATCCTGGGAGGCCGTGTGTGTTCTGCAATGACACACAGCAATCACACTTTAATGATAAGTGTCCAAAGTTCAAAACTGCCAGAGAAAGGAGAGTGATTTTGTCAAAGGCAGAGCGATGCCTGAGATGCCTGCAGAAAGGGCATTACATGAATCAATGTCAATTTACGAGAAGTTGCTTCTATTGCAAGTCCAATAGGCACCACACTGTGGTGTGCCCAGAGAAATTTGGTGACAATGGCAATGGAAACGCTGGACGGCAAATTCCAGCATTCAGAGCGAATGGTCAACAGAATGGCCAGCAAGCAGCAAACAATGGCAGAAAGTCTGTGCCGACAGCCGGTCGACCAGCACAGAGCCAACAGAGAAAGGCCACAGTGAATTGTGTCACTGTGGAAGAAGCTGGACCAGAAATGGTAGAGACAGAAACCATATCCAGCACAGTGGTTACAGAACCAAATACAAAGCAACAGAATACGTCAGTGAACCTGTCAGTAAACAGGAACATGTCAATGTTGATGACAGCCAGAACCGTGATTGAGGCTTCAGAAATGGATACAGAGATGGAGCCTGAACAGCCACCACTACAGATTCAAGCGTTCCTGGACACAGGATCCCAGGGAACATACATGTCAGAGAAAGTGGCCAAGAAACTCAATTTGAAGAGTACAGGTGAACACCACATCCAGGTGTACACATTCGGAAATGAAAAGCCGCACTATAAAGTAGTACAGCAAGTGGAATTCAGAATGCGGCTCAGAAATGGCCAGAAAGTTGATATGGTGGCTGATGTGGTCCCGACGTTGACCACAGAACAAGTCAAAGTGCCTGTGTCAGAACAGGACGAAAAGTATCTGCAGAAGTACTTCCCGGATGAGAGTTACTTTGCAGACAGAATTCCCAAAGGAAAAGGGACAGAGTGCAAGTTCAAGCCAGACATTATAGTAGGCTTGAATTATTTCTGGGACTTGATGTCCAGAAACACCAGCACCACCAGACTTCCGTCAGGATTGTATGTCATTCCATCAGAATTGGGATTGCTGATGGGAGGTGGGCAGCTGACGAGCAACAGAAATCAATGGACTACGGATGGCGCATATCCGGTGGTGGTCAACACAATTGTGCATCAAATTCAGAGAGAAAAGTGGTACGAGGAAGCACCGTTGTCAATTGCTCCTGTACCAAATGTCAAAGATATGGATAGACTGGATACCATTGGCATAATGGACCAGCCAGACCTCGTCGAGGATGATGAGGCCATCAAACAATTCAATGAGAGTGTACAGAGAAACCCAGATGGACGGTACTCTGTAAAGTTCATGTACAAGCCGAATTTGCATGAACTCCCAGACAACAAAGCAATGGCGTTCAAGAGGTTCAGGTACCTCACCAACAGGCTCAAAAGAGACCCAGAGTTACTGGAGAAAATTCAGGCAATCATGAAAGCACAAGAGGAGCAAGGAGTAATTGAGAAAGTCCAAGAGGATATTATGGATGGCAGAAAGTTCCATATATTGCCTCATCAACCAGTGATAACGCCAGAGAAAACTACCACAAAGGTCAGAGAGGTATATGATGCCTCAGCAAAACCGCCAGGCATGCCAAGCTTGAATGAGTGCATGTATCGCGGTCCAGTGATACTACCACAGCTGGTAGGGATGCTGATGCGATTCCGGTTGCATGGAATCGCCCTGGTCGCAGACATAGAGAAAGCGTTTCTGCAGATTAGTCTGCAGGACAGTGACAGAGATGTGACAAGATTTCTGTGGTACAAGGATCCCACGAAACCATCCATGGAGGACAACATTCAGATTTACAGATTTGCCAGAGTACCATTTGGTATAATCTGCAGCCCAGCGCTGCTGGCGCTGACAGTCAGATACCACCTGAATCAAGCTGGCACAGAAAATGCAAAATTGATCGATGAAAATCTGTATGTGGATAATTTGATCCTCAGTGTGGATACAGAGCAGAAAGCAATCAAATTGTACCAGGAATCCAAAGTGCTGTTCACAGAGGCACAGATGAATCTGAGAGAATGGAACAGCAACAATAAGAGCTTTACTTGGCAATTGGCAGAGTCAGATGTAGCCAAGGAAATTGTCACAACAGTCCTAGGAATGAAATGGGACACAGAGAGCGACCAGATGTGGCTGAAAACGCCAAAGACAGTTCAGCAATCACAGTTATCAGAAACTGACCAGAAAATCAAACTTCCCACGAAAAGGACAGTTGCAAAGATGACTGCGGGATGTTTTGATCCAATGGGACTCGTTAGTCCTGTCCTACTGCCAGCAAAGAGATTTTTGCAAACGTTATGGCATTCAGGACCAAGTGCCAAAGAGTGGGATTCACCCCTGTCTGAGGAACAGACAGCAATTTGGCAGCAATTAGAGACGGAATTGCTTAAGGTTGGACAGATCAAGTTCAACAGAAATCTGAATTATCAGAGTGGTGCAGATGCACAACTGCACATCTTCGTCGATGCCTCAGCAATGGCATACAGCGCAGCGGCATACATATGCCAAAAAACAGAAAATGACAGCGGCACGTCAAGCCTGCTGTACTCCAGATTGAGACTAGCTCCAAAGAAACCAGAAGTGACAATTCCACGGCTGGAATTGTTAGCAATGTTGATCGGCAGCAGAATGTCAAAGTTTATTCACAGAGAGCTCAAGGACGTCAAATTCAGTCAAACAGTTGTATGGTCAGATTCAACCTGTTGTCTGAAGTGGCTAACAACAGCGAAGCCACTGGCATGTTTTGTCAAGAACAGATTGGATGAAATCAGGAAAATTCAGAGCGAGACAGAGAACATGCACATCAGACACATCGCAGGACTGGAAAACCCAGCTGACATGGCCACAAGAGGCATGAATATGTCAGAGTTGGAAGGCAGTAACCTGTGGTGGAAGGGGCCAGAATGGCTAATGACTGGAGAATGGCCAGAGCCGAAAGTGGAGCCAATCACGCCAGAAGTAATGGCAGAAATCAAGAGAGAAGAGCTCAAGTTCCCAAAAGCCAGTCCAATTTACCTGGGCGCCACACAGCAAGTGGTCAGTGACCCAGATGCCAGCAATGAGCAAGCTGATGAAAGCAAACAAAGCAATCCATTGGGAATTGAGATTCAGAGATTCTCATCACTGACAAAGTTACTGGATGCAACAGTATACGTGATGAGATTTGTGCGACAGATGCACGAAAAGTGCAGCAAAAATGACAGTCAGAATGGATTGTCAGAAATCATGAAAAGTATCTGTGGTACAATAAAACCACAGGGAATTATCAGTATTGAAGAGAGAGAGATTGCGTTGAAATATTGGATCAAAGTGACGCAACAAAATCATTACAAAAGAGTGGCAGAGATTCTGGCAACAGGCCATAGCAAAGGCAGCCAGGATGGTAAGAAAGCAGCTGCAGACCAGCAGTTGATCAAATGGCTCAATGTGCAAATGCATCAGGATGGAATCCTGAAGTGCCACGGCAGGATGGAGCATACAGACCCACAGGAGGTTACAGTGCCACTCATACTGTTGCCAGCAACGGCTACAGTGACTCAGCTGATCGTCAGAGACCAGCATGAGAAGTTGATGCACGCAGGAGTGCAACACACATTGGCAGCGATCAGACAAAAGTACTGGATTACACAAGGCAGGCGGGTGATCTACAATGTGACCAGAACCTGCCCAACCTGTAAGAAATTGGGAGCGAAGCCGTACCAGCTTCCACCAATGCCAGATTTACCGGAAACTAGAGTTCAGAGAGCCAGACCGTTCCAGTATACGGGCTTGGATTATTTGGGACCAGTTTGGTACAAAGTGGACAAAGATCACAGGAAAATGTGGATCTGTTTGTTCACATGCATGGTGACACGTGCAGTTCACCTAGAAAGTGTGCTAGACATGACAGCACAAGAATTCCTGAACGCAGTCAGGAGATTCATCGCCAGGCGTGGAAAGCCTGAGGCAGTGATTTCAGACAATGCGACACAATTCAAATTGACAGAGAAAGTGCTCAGCACAAGCACTGACAAAGCCATTAATATTGGAAAAGAATGGTCAGAAATGGTCAAAAGTGGAGCAGTACAGACTTACTGCTCACAGCAACAAATCCAATGGAACATGACTACTCCTATGGCACCATGGCAGGGAGGAGTCTATGAGAGAATGGTGGGCATCACCAAGAAACATTTCAAGGCAGCTGTGGGGCACAGAATGTTAACCCTGCAAGAATTGTTAACACTTCTGCCAGAAGTCGAGGCAGTAGTCAACAGCAGGCCAATCTCTTACATCTATGGTGATGTGAAGAGCCTCAGGGTGCTAACGCCAAAAGACTTCCTGACAGGGGAAGGTCAGATTGGAGCACCACAGTTTGACGCAGACAAAGATGGAGAATTTGTGCCCAGAATGGATAACGCAGCGAAACTGCAGAAATATTGGGAGACAACCCAGCAAACTTTGGATAAGTTCTGGGACTTGTGGCATCAAGAGTATATCCCGAGCTTGAGGGAAAGGACTCAGGTGACACACAAACATGGCAGATTGACAGCGACTCAAGAACCCAAAGTGAATGAAGTTGTGCTGATTTATGAAGAGAACATGCCCAGAGGTGCATGGAGGATGGGTCGCATCGAGCAGTTAGAGCGTAGCAAAGATGGACAGATTCGCTCAGCAAAAGTCAGAACTGCCAACAGAAATGTGGTCAGCAGACCACTCAATCAATTGTATCCGTTGGAAATCAATTCAAAGACAATGGATATCCCAGAGACAGCAGTGACAGTCAAAGTAAACTTACTGGACCCAGCAATTGTCCAGAAACATGTCAGAAATCAGAGCTCGAACAGAGACTCTGTACAAAACCCTGCTCAGAGGAACTCAGCATCGGATAGAGTCCTGAGAAGTGCAACAGGGAAAGCCACAGCAACCACCAACAGTCTGGTGATTGGAATGCTGTGCATGGTGTTGATGCTGACAGGCATGTCAGAGTCAGCAACGCTGAGAGAAGCCGGCAAGGCTTACAGCGAAGTATTTTCTAGAACATACGTTCTAGAAACCTCGACAGTAAGGCCACCATCATTGGCAGCGCATCATGGATTGCCGCCTTTGCCTTCAGAATGGCCACCAAAATCTGTCAGAGAAATGCAGACTTATGAGAGATTCAAGGATGCAATCAAAGATCATCCTGTGGAACAGGTGATCAGCTCACAAAGCCAGAAGTATCAAATTTGTACCAGTGGGAGGCATGGACATGCGCTTACAGTTCCTGAAGAAGTGCAGTGCCATATCCCACCAAGGAATTTTGTCAAGGCAATGAAAGTTACACTTTACGCACAGAGACAGATTCCACAGAAAGAGAAAGCATACAGATGCTACATCAGAATCAAAGAAATCATCACACACACCAGTTTCTGGGGAGCGAAAGGCATTACAGGCAATTTTGAGAAATACCAGCAAGTTGGCGTGGTAGCCTGTAACTATGCAAGAATTCACAAGATGTTTAGAGGAACACCTTTGGTGGAAATGGAGCCCAGAGTGTGGACAACCAATCAAACCTTGAAAGTGGAATATTCATGGTGTTGTCATGACAAAGAAAATGTCGTCAGTAACTTCTACATGGAAGAAGGAACCGTGGCTTCACTCGATGGAAAGACTGTGATCAGCGACTTGCAAGATTTCAGCCAGTGCAGAGCCATGATGGGACACTGCAGAGACCACAATTATGGAATCACAGTGTGGGATACAGAGAACTTCAAGCATCAATGTGCATATGATAGAATTGGCAGATTCAAATCAGAGATATCTGGCCAGACAATTATTGTATCAAAGTTGCAAGCAGCATACTCCCACAGCAACAAGACAAAGAGACCAATTGGTTCAGAATGTGTTCCGGGAGACACATACTACACCGATCAAGGAGGTGTATTCATCCAGTTTGACAGAAGAGAAGATGTGCCTGTGGAATGGGCAATGCCAGGAAAGATAGTGGAGGCGAGAGAGTCGACAATCAGTGGAACACTGTATGCCAGATTGGACGACAGAAACTCCAAGTTTCAGTTCCTGCAACATGTAGTCAGAGAGATGACTCAGGCACAATTTGCGATTGTATGGCATCAGCTATGTCAACTTCGCAAGAACCAGCTGGACATGTTGACTCAGCTTTTCCGCATCGATCCAACATTGGGAATTCGAGCCATGCTGGGAAGACAGGATGTTCATGCAGAATGGGCTGGAGAAGCAATTATGTTTTGGGAATGCAAGGAAGTGCAGCCATACATAATTTATCAAACGGGAAAAGTGGGAGAGACATGCTACAAATACACACCAATGAGATTGGACAAAGACGGGCCCTTGTGGTTCAAGAGCCCAGGCAGCAGAGACTTGGTGGAGAAATCACCAGAAGAGGACTGCAGCCACACCACACCGCACCTGTACAGAAATGAGCATGGACAGTGGAAGTCCGCACATGGAATGGTGCATGTCACAGAGACGCCAATTGAAATGACATGGAAAGGACAGTGGCAGGCCTTCACGTTTGACGCGCCTCACCTGTTCACCAACATTGTCAACAGAGCAACCAATTTCATGGATGTCAGAGGCCAGATTCAGAGACTACAGAATTTAGAGCATGTGCAGAACCAGTTGATCGATTACACAGCAGATATGTCATTGGATCCCAGAGTGATCAGAAATTCAATAGAAGGCATTGGAGCTGGAATTGGACAGACAGCAGCAGGAATCGGCAAAGCATATGGTCACTATATATCTGGAGTGTCAAAAGGGTACACCAACTTTATGGGAGGAATGCTGAAAGGACCCTTTCAAGTGATCATCAACACAATCGCAATGCTGCTGGGGATCACAATCCTGATAGCCGGAATTGTAGCTGCAGGATACCTGTGGTACAATTGGAGGATTGCCACAGGGAAACCAGTGATTCCACCGTGTGTATACACATGCATATGGAAATGCATAGTGTGTCCATTCAAATGCATATGGCTATGCTTCAGAGCCATCAGATACACTATCAAGAAATCAACTCAGAAAGAGACCAATTATCCACAAAGAAAAGTGCGCAAGACAGAGTTGAGACCAGCAATCAAGAGGAGAGCCAGATCCAACTCAACACAGTCCGTCAGATTTGCCAGGAGAGCAGAAACAGAGGACAGAATGGCAAAGTCACTATCAGCATACGTTCAACCAGATGAAAGTTCAGCTGATGAAGGACAAGTCAGAGCCAGGAACAGAGACAGTGTTCACATGCCCGATATCCGCAAATTCACCTCACGCAAACGCGCAGGAAGCGACACGGGCAACTACCTGCTTCATCATCAGGCTAGGTCGGCGTTGGCATCACCAACAACCGGACCTGCAACTTCACGCACACCCACGACTTCGCGCACGACCACGTTCACCACCGAGGGGACTGTGGAAACGCCACTCATCACTTTGGCGCCCACCACCACCAGCATGTGACGTTGCTGCAACAACGGGGTGCAGCAACTCTTCCGCCCGGAGTGTGCTGACCGTGGCAAAATGGATGGATAAAGAAATACAGAGAATTGATAATTAGGCTCATATTTGCACATTTACTTATTTGCACTAATTTACAATTTATGCACTATATTAATTTACCACGCAAATTGTATTTCCTGCACTATATTATTTACCCATGGAGAATATTCGATTAGGAAAGTGTTCTATAAGTTATTGATAGGTTTATGTGGAATGTTTAGGTTAAAAGGTCAAATATGTTATTATTAGGTGTATTAATATAAAATTAGGCTCATTCAACTCGCCGTAATTTTCTGATCATGATTATACATACATTTGCATAATTTACTTGCAGTTTACAAAAGTCAAATCTTGTAATTATTTACGTACCGCGTAATTATCTAGGCCAGCGTCCTAATAGAGAAATGGTGCCCTGCGTGCAACTAGCATTTACTTTACAAAGCCCTTCGCATAGGTATAATTGTCATAACCCTGTTCACAACTATTTATATGTAATGCGAGAACTGACGGCGGGCCACCAAAGTGCCAGACCTATGTCTCTGGGACGGCGACCCAGCGTCAATTAACGCTTACAAGCTCTAATTATGGCGCTTTAGCCGCCGGGGACGCCATATTGACCGCTTGTGGGCCAAGTGACGTCATTACGACGTCGCCCTACATGAAACCTAACTTATAGGAGACTTATGGCGCGACGGACGCCAGCTATGGTAATTGGCGCCAGATCACCAAAGTACCAGACCTACGCCTCTGGGACGGTGATTAAGCGCGAATCACCATAGAACGGCACATCGATGGCGCTATGCCGCCGGCCCTAATTAGCAAAACGGCTTAATTAGCCGCTTCTAGTCGTGAAAAGGCCGGGTGACGTCATTCGACATCCCCGGGAACGGAACCTAACTTTCGCGAGAGTTACGGCGCTTTTCATTAAAAAGAAAAGCAGCGCCGAGTAAAAACTGTGTTTCCCCGAGGAGGGCGACCGAACGAGCGCCGGCAAACGACTTCGACGGCCGCGACAGCGCCGCGCCGCCGCCATTCAACGACCGCCGACCGCCGGAGCCCGGGAGAGGGGGATTTTGGGTGGTTTTGGGTATTTTTGTAGAGCGTCGAATCGGCCACCTTTGGCCGAGTGCCAACTTTCGGGAAATGGCACCAAGTGTATTTTTGAGGGGGGTTTAAGCGCTGCCGCCGTATTTTGGCGACAGTTCATTGTTCAAAAACTTGTAAATTCACCCCTACCCAGTCCCCGCGAGCGTCGACAGCGTTGGCCGCCGGGAACGTCCGCGGAGCGACAGACTTCGGCCGCTCAGAGTTCTTGGTGGGAGTGGCCACCGGAAGGGAGGGCCCCGATAGCTCCAGAAGCCTACGTCCTTCGGAGTAGAGATGGGTCAACCCTTCTGGAGGGATATGTGCCTTAGGTTAAAATTAGTAAAGGAAATTGGAAGAATGCCAAAAAGGCAGTTTTTGTGTGTAGTTTGGCACATATCCCGCAGCCACTGCTGCCACAGGGAGGAGTTTTGTGATTTTGTAGGTTGTAGGAGTAGGTTTAGGTTGTAGGTGCGCGGTAGGTGCCGCGGTATGTGATCTATGGCGCGTATATTTGTGTTTATTTATTTGCACTTATTTACCCACTTAACCCCTTTAGTTGTGATAATTGCACGTGTTCGTGATTATGTTTTACGTTTCGCACTTATTTCTGTGTTTCGCACGTATTTCTGTGTTTTGCATTTTTGCACGTCATGTTTAGCTTCGCGTTGGCCGATTGGTACGATGGTTTGGACGAGCTCACGTTTGAGCAAACACGGTTGTTTTTGTGTTTTTGGTCCTTTTGCAGTTGTTTGCCGTTCTCGAGTAGCTGTGGATTTACTTGGCATGTTTTCAATGGTATCACGTTTAGTTTTGGAGAGTTTCGCTCAGTTTAGGCACTTTTAAGCTGTTAGTTTGTGCGTTTGCATTCGGTAGGTTACTGTAGGTATTGTACTTTCTAGTTTGGCACAGTTCCAGGTTTGGTTTCATTAGCTGGCTGAGTGCCAGAAGAAAGGTGTTCCTGAATGTCAAGTCACCATCCCCTTGTTCCATTAAAAAGTAACCCTTGTGGTACATGGCTTGGTTCAGCTGAAGTTACTTATTTTCGGTACACTTTCGAATGCACTTCCGTGATTGGTTGGCTCCGCCCAGCTGCAAACCAGTTTTGGGCACTTCAAACCCATAAAAGAGAGCCCCAATCCAGTGATTATCATCAGTCTATTCAATCCAATTTCTAATTACTAAGTCAGTGATTTACCAGCTGAAATGAGCCTACCCTTGGTTATTCATTCTCTGCTAACTCTGGCATAGGCCTTCTCTTCCCTCTGCACGGTGACATTTAGGTTCACAGGGGCAGGAGTGGCCACACGGAGCTGCCGGTATAGCTAAGATAGGGTGTTGTATGGGGAGAACCCACCATCTGTGATGCTTACTGTACGTCTGGACCTCTGTGGACTTGTTTTAGGCGTAGTATAAGCTGAAGTAGGCTGTACACCTATTGACTCGCTCTAGGCTTTCGTAAGGGCCCAAACAGTTGTACTACGTCGTCGTAGATTACTTTTGATAGTGGTGCTGTGCCAAGCTAGGACTTAAGTACCTGGACTTGTGTGGTCTCTTACCAGTGCATCGTACTGCTATCCTCACCTGTCTGGTTTAGCTTTCATGACCCTGAGTGTTATTTAGTCATTTTTATGTTAATGTTCTGATTTGGAAAGTGGAAAGGTAAATTGGAAATATTCGAATACTTTGGAAACTTTAATTGCAACGTTATTCGAGAAACCCAATTAGTGTAATTCAAGCTTACTCCGGTGCAACCATTCTCTACTTGATCTATTGGCTCATTCCAGCTAGTGGATCTAATTAATTCTATTCTAAATTCGTGAATCATGATGGAAGTCGCTTTTATTTGTTTGCATTCGAGTGATGTTCAGTTGTCGGTTTTTGAAGCGTGGGCGAATCTTGTTTCTGTGTCTGGAAGTGCGCCAAGTTCTGAAGGTTTCTGGGAGGTTGATGATTTGGAGATGGGCCCTGTTTTTGATAGTTTTGAACCCGTGTCGGAAACGTTTCAAATACAACGAAGGGCCACGTATGCGGAAAAGGTTCAGGGCGCTGGTGATTTCGTTGTTGATTCTGTTCTGCCCAATGGCGAAGTGATTTGTGATGCTTCTCAGCAGTGGTTGCTCGATCACTTGATCATGGAGCCGGCTTTTATTGAACCCGGAATTTGTGGTGTTTCTGAGAAAACTGCTGAAAGGCTGAAGAAAGTTGTGCAACCTAGAAACCCTTGGTATTTGGTGGGTAAGAGAGGGAAATTAAAGCCGCACGTTATTCGCCGCAAGCTTTTGCAATTTGCGCGACCGGACTTTGTTAGCTGTGGCAACCAAGTAGACCGAAAAGCTCAGAAGCCTACGTCCTTCGGAGTAGCTAGGTCGAAAGGCACCAAGCTGGTGAAGTTTGGCAGACAGGTTTCCCGCGCACGCGCCAAGCGTAGGGCTTGTAGGGCAATTGTTGATCGTCCGGTGGACATTATGTCGCTCGTTGAGTTGTCGGAATTGTGCGATCACTTTGTTGGCGTGTTGCCATCGTTTGTCGTTCCACGGGTGCAGAAGGCAGTTAAGTCCCCGGTTAGGTGCTGTACATTTGGCGTAATTAGGCAGGATGGGCTGCATGAGCGCACCGTTGAAAGTTCTGACGGAATTGGACACTGTCCAAGGTGTTGCTATTTGGCTCACAATGATAAGGTTGCAAGACCGGAGGGGTTATATCATTATATTGGAGATGAGGTTGTAGTACCCGGGGGTCCATTCTATTATATTGGAGGTCCCACCTCGGGTCACGGCACCGTGTTGCACCCCCCTTTCACCCCCCCTTCACACCGCACACATAGCCACCCTCCATGCGTACAGGGCGTAGTGTTTCAGCTTAGCCCTATGCTACCGTGCACATACTGGAACCACAAATGTTGGCTTTTGCGTAAGCGTTTTGAACGTTTGAAATGTGTGTCACGCGCCTATTACCGCTCGATTTCTTGGCATACTGCCCCATCCATGTTGCAACAGGGTCAAATTTCCAAATTTGAGAGACTACGATACACCATGCCCTGGCGGCGATTTTTGATGCGAATTTTGAAATTTCCAAAATCTTTTTCATGCCCCGCGTCAGCCAATTGTCAGTTCAAAACTTTCGAAACTGCTGATTTCGAGCCAGAGTTATGTCAATCATGTGAAAAATACGTGACCACTGACTACTCTTACGACTCATTTGATTATCAGTATTTATACTTGTCAGTTGACGATGGTGCACCATGGTCCTTTGATGATTTTGAGCAATCAACCGTACTAAGCTCGTCGCCATGTGCTTCAATTGATAGGTGCTCACTAAAATGCCAGACCTACGCCTCTGGGATTGTGGGCCAGTGTCAATTCGAGCATGATGTGGATTTGGCAGCCGGCCAGTATTCGTATTTGCCAGCTGATGATGGTGCATCAGGGTCTTCTGATGACTTTGAGTTTTCAACTGAATGGAGCTTGTCATCGCATGCTTCAATTGACAGTGACTCACTAAAAAGCCAGACCGACGCCTCTGGGATTGCGGGTCACGGTCAATTCGAGCACAGTGTTGACTTGGCAGCTAGCCAGCCTAGTACTCTAGATGACTCTACTGGTGAAACGGATGTGGCTTTGGAACATGTGTGCTCCACTACCTTGTCTGCAGCCCAATCGTTTCAAACAGTGTTTATTGAGGACTCGCTCAATTCCTTCGAAATTATTGACGATTATATGGCCGACCCCGCTGCACTGAGTGGAGCACACACGACGCCAGACGCCAATGATAATTACATGGTTCACGCCGCGGATATTAATATGTTGCAGTATAATTCATCCTTGGGTGTGGTTACTCGTCGCCGCGGCAATTCTAACCAGCAAAGCTTCTTTGAGCTAGACGGTAGGGAACGCGCGCGCCCTGTCGGTCAATGGGCCAGTACTAGCCGCCACGGTGTTACGTGTAGTGATGTTGGTGATTCTGTGGGTTCTCGGGACCGGATGTCTGACCTAGCCACCCCAGCATATACTGCTGAGCCAGGGATGTCGTATGTCAACCAGTCTCGGGATACAGTGTTAAGACGACCCCACAAAGAATTCCCTCACGCTACTAGTTCCCCCTGTTTGAGCATTCAATCTCCTAGTAGACCCCCCACCTCCGTCTGTGACCTAAGTACCCCCGTGAAACCACCACCTTCCAACCCCGTTAATAGCCCTCAACCCCAACCCTTCACTGGGCCGGTAAGACAACATCGAGAACTACTGACGAATAACCAATCAGAGATTGATACTATGATTTCCCCCTTGCAACAAGCATGTGAACCTACTAAACTATGGGATCACCTGAAACCCTCAGATCAGTGCATTGGGGATGTGTTACAACCCTTTGAAAAACTCCTAAGCGAACTCGATCCCGAGATAAATAAGTTAGATCAGCTATTGTTTGACCTTGCTACTGTAACACCTTCTGACCCATCCCAGCAAATCACTTTGGATAATGTTACCTCGGCCCTGATGACCCTCAGAACGTGGTCACAGGCAATGTTGCCATTCCGTGGATCCTTGCAAGACTCTATTGACCGTACTCTAAGTGTTCACTTGAAACCCCGGGTTGACTCCCTAGCGGGTGATCTGCAGTCCCTACTGAGTAACTTTTGTGCTGATGCGAACGCCCGGACTAAACCCCCTGTTGATACGACCATGCCGGCTCAGAGACAAGCGAACCAGCAGGTGCTGGCAGCCTCAGACCCTGGCCCCGCGCGCCCACAGTCACGCGCTTACCCCGTTCAGTGCGCGCTTGCGTTTGTGCAATCCGTTTTGCTAGTTTCTGCACAGTCAGCAAGGGATTGGACCACTCTTCGTTCTCAGATTCAGTCGAAATCAACGGCTGGTGTTTTTGGCCTAGAAAATAAGGGAGTATCCCAAACAGTGCGCGCTGCAGCTCTGCGTAGTTTGACAGAAGCCTGGGTTTACCTCGATGTGCACCGAACCGGATTTAGCACGTACATGCCATTGCTTGGCACCTTGCCAGAAACAGCTCGGTATGCTATGGCACAATTTCATGGGTGCATAGCTGAAGGCATTCGCCTCAACCATGCGTTTGCGGATATATTACCTGAGATTAAGCGCCAAGTTAATGGCCCTGTTGCTCGTAAGACAAGGAAAGAATTACTGGCACATCTTGGTAATACCCTGGACTCTGCCCGGGACCTCTTGTGCCGCTTAGAGAATTTGGACTTTGCGCAGTACAATGCGCTCTGTGTAATGCATATCGGTCGGGTCTCAGACAGGTGTAGCCCCCAGAAATGTCGGTTGGTGTGTCAGAATCTGCTGAACAATATTGGTTTTGGATTAGACTGGCTACACCAGTTGCGTGGAAAAACCCCTGTTCCGACACCCAAACCACAACCTTCGAGAGTACTCGAGCCACACCAGAGTGCGCACCAACCATCAATGTATACTACCCCGTTGAACCGTAGCATTTCAACTTTACCCCCCGCCTGGAATAATGTCTTAGTAGCCCATCTAATGAGTCCCGATCCTATGCGGCGCTTGGCGACACATCAGTGGCCGCCTGATCCTTCTATCAAAGTGCAAACTGACCCGCCGCGCATTGTACTGACTGACTTATCCATGCACGCTTGGGTAGAACCTGTAGGGCCGGAGTTCTCTGTTGGCCCAGTGGCTGAGCTTGATGTCAAAACCACTTGGGTCGGTTGTATTCTGCCTACAGTCGGTATTATGGACACACCCTGGGCCATCATTGATCCACGGAACACCGATCTCGTGCGCGCGTATTCTAAGTTGTTGATCGCCGCGTATTTTGAGTCTGAATACATTTTCCAACTCGTGTTTCGTTATGGCTGGTTCCCAGATAGCTTACTCACTGCATTTCAGCGCTGCGCCTTCCTTGTGCAAAAGCTTGTTGACACGCTTGATCGCTCTATTAAGCATGGTGAAACGGTAGGCATAACAGACACCTATCCGCTACCCGAACAGTACCATATTAATGGTCGCTTTTTGTATAAGTTGGCTAGTGATGCTCGTCGCGATTACATACAAGTTGGGGCTAACTACAATAAGTTGGCACGACGATACGGGGCGGTGCCTGTGCACACTACTCCGATGCTCCCAATTGACCGAAATAATCGCTTCGAGCATTCTCGCCGCCGCTTACAGTTGCCTACCGCTCAAAACGCTCACTCACAGATGGTCCGGGTAACGAATAGTGGCAGCTATGATGCTAACGTAGATATGATTCAGCCGGATGATGTAGGAACGCGGGACAACCAATACGACTTTCTCTTGTCGCACCAGGGTTATCAGCAACCTGATTCGGCTGGTGGAGCCCCTGTACCCGCCGCTGTGCAGGCGCCCCAGCGATTATATCATACGGGACACCAGCACACCGGTAGGCTCTCGGTTCCACCAGCACACCCCAGCTCTTCTGTAGCACCCACTTCGGCTCTAGATCAACTTAAGTCAGAAATGGACCAAAAATATGCTAATATGCGTGACCAGATGGAGGCTATGAACGCTAACATGCGAGCCCTATTAGACCAAAGACGTGCTCAATCACGAGCTCAGCCTCAAGTTTCGCAACCGAACGTATCAAATGATCCGCCTAGCACCACAACCAGTTCAGATGAGGATTTGGCTAAGCGTATTAAGAAGCTTAAGATGCTTGGTTGTCCCATGTTCTCGGGTAAAACGTCTGTTGATGTCAGCCAGTGGCTAGCACAGTTCACCGCGAAATGTAAAATTTGCAAAATAGCCTCTGACGAAGAAATGGCCTTGACTCTGGCCGCTGTGTTGGAACATGATGCAGCGACCCTGTGTTATGGTCAACCACAGGAAGTCCAGACCTCTTTTACGAAATTGGAGTCAGCTCTTAAAGCTCATTTTGGTCAGGCGAAACATGTGCTAGCTACATGCCGAGCGATCACACTTATGAACTGGAAACCCAATGATACGATCGATACTGTGCGACGCCGTTTGATGACCAAATCGGCACAGTTAAAAAATGTGAATCATAGCGAGCGCGAATTGCGTATGATTGAGGGATTTTTGCACGCTTTGGGTCAGCATAACTCTGAGTTGCGCCAACTAGTTGAGTTAAACTCTGCCGCACTTGAGTCTTTCGACAAGCTGATCCAGCATGCCAAAGTCGCTCAACAGTCCCTGGAAAACCGTAAGCTTGAGCAAGACCGCTCAGCTAAGGATACTGAGTTTAAGCGCATGCGCGATGAACTCTCGCAACTGCGGCAGCAAATGTCTAGTGCACGCATGGGCGATAACCGTCAGCAGTTGGGTGGCGGTATGCTAGCTGGCCAACGGCCAATGTTTCGACCACCGATGGATATGCGCCAAAACCCGCGATTTGCTTTCCCTGCGCCACAAGCGCAGCCTAGTGTTCAACCTCCGTTCAATGCACAGCGCATGCCAATTAGACCGCAACGGGATATTCCGCCTATGCGCCTACCACCTGCCGTACAAGGTCCGCGTTTTGCCCCGCGTCCAGCAGTTGATGTAGGGCCACCTGTAGTAGCTATTGATAAGCCCGGTCGACAGCCTCCCAATGCTTACAAGAGCTATTTTTGCGACAAATGTAAAATGCCCGGCCATACCACCGAAGAGTGTGGTCGTCGTGCAACCGGCCCTACTCCATCTGGCCCTGCACCAGCCCAAACGGCGCGTGAGCCACTTAAGTGTTTTAAGTGCAATAAGCCTGGCCATTTCTCGCGTGAGTGTCCCGAAAACACGCCTGCGCAGAATGTCAATGAACTGTATGCACAGTACGATATCATACCCGACGATCAAATTGGTTACACTGATTTGCAAAATGATTTAGTTGATGGGGTAGCAGACCCTAATGACCTGCAAGGTTATTACAACGAATACCCAGCGGAAACCATGCATCAGTACCAATATGATTACTCGGATATGGTACCACCAGAAACAGACGCATTAGACGAAGAGGAGAATGATGTGCGTGTGAACTTTCTGGGCTCTTGTCCAGAACTTTATAACCATTCTGATCCAACTCCAATAAGTTATTTTGATGTTTGCGTTACGCAGTGGGTGGACACGTCTACCACTGAGCCAAAGGGCGCCGCGCCAAAGTGCCAGGCCTACGTCCCTGGGACGGCACGCGCGCTCAGCGACTCAGTGACTGGTAGGAGACCCACTGTAAGCTTCTGTAAAACCTTGACTGGTGTTCCCCAGGTCGATCATGTTTGTGATTCGATTTCACACCCAAGTATTCCGGAAATTCGCATTCAATCTTGCGAACCTGACCAGACCTCAGCCCTCGCGGTAACCACGCAAAAGTCCCAAGCCTACGCCCCTGGGATTCGTGATATCGCGAGCACCGATGACCTGGAGCATGTAGTACTGAGTAGTCCAAAAGGTGCGCAAGTACAAACACAAACGTCTACCTGGACACCATCTATTAATATGTTTCGCCCTATCAACCCCGCGACACACACGTCTGTAGTTGCCGCCCTAGATCTCAGCACTTCGGATGCTGGCCGAGAAACTTGTCGTGACCGTAGGAAATACTATTGGGAACAACTTTCCCCGGATTTAGGTGTTAAGCGCATGGAATACCAATGTAATGCCGCACAAGTGGTAGTGACCGAACCATTGGGTGCTCGCTTGCAAAGTGGCAAAATGACGCGTCCAAAGCACACTGTGCGCGACTTAATTACACCTAGTATTTACCACCGCGCCGTAATCCAAGGTGTAGGACCCTATTTAGTATTAGCTGATACTGGCGCGGAATTAAGTGCCATTCCCGTGTCCTTATTAGAGCAAATTGAGAGTCTTTCAGGGAAATGTTTAGACCGTCGAATCTTTCAATTGGAAAAACCCCTTGTTTGTAAAGGCTATACAGGACATAAACATACGTTACTGTACTCGATCCAATTGACAGTCTCGATCGGTACGGAAACACGACGCATAAACTTCGCAATTTCCTTTGAAGGCACTCAGTGCATTATAGGTATTGGTGATTATGCTAAATTTTGGTTCCTACCTATTTGTCCTGGCGCTTGTATGACTCGACCAGTTATGCACAGCAATAAACGGTATCTCATCCCGGGCGATGAACCCTGCTTGCTCTATGAAGGGGAAATCCCCTACGTAGACACCGGGTTACGTACAGGCGCCATTGCAAAATCAGGTGAAAATATCCCAGAAGCAATTGAACGAGTTCAATCTAGCAATATTTACACTGTAGGATCACTTTTAGAGCCGTATTTGACCCCGAAAACAGATGTAAATAGGCTCTGCTCTTCGTCACCGGTCCCCTATTTTTCGCCAAGTAAGGGCACCGGTGCGGTTGGGGTTGTTGCAACGGAAAACTGGGTATGCCCACCGCGCTCTGTGTCTTATGTGCCCGCTGAGTTGACAGGTGATCCCCAGGAGATACTCACCACGGTTCTTTTTAGCCCACATGCGCACTTCTCCGAAAATTTCGAAAACACCTTGCTACCATTAGAGAACGGGAATGAGCTCTTTGTCCCCTTTGCAAATCATTCGGATAAGGAGATGGTCTTATTTGCCTGCCAGTCTCTTGGCTGGGCCGAAGAGGTAGTGGTCGAACCGACTAATGACTTCCATATGAACGAACTCGCAGTTGAATTTGCCGATGTGTGGTGGCAAACAGTGCAGACACCTCTGTGTAAGGCTCTCTGTGAAGCCAATTTGGCTTCCACGCATGTAGAACCCCCTGAGGACCCTGTAATTACCGCCCAGTCACCCCCTGAGACTCGATTGCATCAACTTGGAAAAATTCTAGACGAAGGAGTACTTAGTCACCTCCCCTTGGAAAAGCAACAGGTGTTGCGCGACTGGCTATTAGAACGCCACCACATCTTTTCACTGTCCGATTTTGATATGGGAGACACAGGCAATATAATTTACCACCCTATCGAAACTGGAAACTCCCCCCCGATCCAACAGAAAGTCCGTAGATTAGCTATCGGGTTACGTAAGGAAGTTGAACGTCAAGTGCAGCTGTGGCTGAAATTAGGGATAATTGAGCCGTCAGTGTCTCCTTGGGCATCCCCGATTGTCCCGGTGCGTAAGAAAAATGGCGCGCTGCGATTATGCGTCGATTATCGTCGCGTGAACCTAGTGACTAAGCGTGATTGTTTTGCACTGCCAAACTGTGCTGACCTGATTGACATGGCTGGACTTGTACATCCCCAGTATTTTTCATCACTTGATTTAGCGTCTGGCTACTTGCAGATGCGCATTGACCCTCGGGATATTCCAAAAACTGCATTTACTAGCCATGTCGGTTTGTTTCAGTATAAATTCATGCCGTTTGGCCTAGTTAACGCGCCAGCCTCATTTAGTCGGCTCATTGCCAATGTACTTGCGGGATTAGACCCAGACCGCGTGCATTTTTACTTGGACGACGTTTTGGTTTGTGCCGAAACTGAGGAACGTATGTACTCACTTTTGGACGACGTCTTTGCTCGTTTCGATCGATACACCCTCAAGGTCGGCATTAAGAAATGCGAATTTTTCAAAGAACGCGTCAACTTTCTGGGTTGCGTCCTAACAAGGGAAGGCATCGAAATGCAACAGTCGAAAATCACCACTATCCAAAATTACCCAGTCCCAGTAACTACTAAGGAAATCCGTCGATTCCTGGGCATGTGTTCTTTTTACCGTCGCTGGGTTGAGGGTTTTTCCTTTATTACACGACCGTTGCATTTAAAGATCCAGGGTGCTAAGACTACTTGGGATGACGAATGTCAGGCGGCCTTCGAAGAACTTAAGAAGCGTTTAGTAGAAGGCCCAATTTTAGCCTACCCTAAAGAGGGTCGCCCATTTATTTTGCACACGGACGCTTCGCGCAGTGGCTTAGGTGCGGTTTTGAGTCAAATGGACGATGCGGGCCGCCATCGCGTGGTCGCTTATGGTAGTTGCGCGTTAAAAGGTGCTGAGAAACGTTACAATACCACAGAATTGGAATGTTTAGCTATTGTCTGGTCGTTGAAATACTGGAAACATTATTTAACACAGCAAGAAGTGATTATTGTGACGGATCATCGCACGCTTACATGGGCACTGGAAAACCGTTCTGAGAACCCTCGTTTAGACAAGTGGTATGTGTTTTTAATGGCTTACCAACCTAAGATCATTTTTAAGCGCGGTAGTGAGAATAGTGTGGCGGATGCGTTGTCGCGTATTGCCGAGTCAGTCAATTTTCATAAGTGGACTGAGGATCATTTGCAAGGTAAATTCGACCCCGAAGAGGTACCCGCTGGTATCTGCCCCCTGTCCACTTTTACCGACAAGTGGCAAGCGCACCCGTTGAACCAACCTGAGCCCGATCTGTCTGAATACGCTGCCGTTGAGATTACGAAAATTTCTGACGAAATTCACTACGAATGGCACCCCCCGCTCGGTGTAGGCCATATCCAATCCTTGGATAATATACCTCACCCAGCTAATCAGGATAGAACACCAAAAGCGAACACCCCCTCAATTTTCGAAGCTAAGTCCACCCCCATCGAACGATTTAACATGACCGGTAAGGATGTCGACGTAATTCGCGATGCAGGTCTCGCAATAGACGGGATTGTGGGTTTTACGTTAGAATCTGTTGCTGAGGAAACCCAAAAATTTTGGCAACGGATTATAAAAGGTCAGGAAGACGACCCCGATACTCAGTCCATTAAGCTATTTTTGACCACTAGGCAATACACAAAACACGCGCGCTTCAATACTTGGTTAGACCGCAATTATACTGGGTTTTGTGTGGCACATGATGTATTGTGGTTTATGGGGAATGCTAGTCGTCGTGCGTGTCTGGTGGTTCCAATGGAAATTACTTCAGAACTTTGCGAGAGGTTTCATTCCTGGGGACATCCAGCTGGCCTCAAGTTGTCCATGTGGCTAAGAACTTACTTTTGGTGGTTCACACTGACCATGGACGCTCATCGTGCTGTGGATAAATGTCTGGAGTGCGCCACTAGGACAGGGCAGGGTCGTAAACGTCTCAACCCGCTCACTCCTATTTCAGTGGTGGCAGAACCATTCTTCCGTATCCATATGGACGTCCTAAAAATGCCAATGTCGCAAAACGGTTTTCAGTACGTATTGGTCTTGCAAGATGCTTTTACGAAATACCCTTGTGCGTACGCTCTTCGATTAAAAGATGCGGAAACGGTGGCGTACCATTTTATGCAATTTGTTTCAGATCATGGTGTCCCACGAGTACTTGTAACTGACAACGGTTCGGAATTTTGCAATGCAATTTTACATGGGTTGACACAATTTTGGGGAACAGACCATCGCAAGACCACTGTGTACCGTCCACAAGCGAATGCATTAGTAGAGCGTTTCAATCGTACTTTGTTAGATATGCTGGCAAAAATGTGCACTCTGCGCCCCACTGACTGGGATGAGTGGCTTGCCCCTGCCCTGTACTGGTATAGAGCCATACCTCATGCAAGTACTGGCGAATCTCCGCACTTTTTGGCAACGGGTCGCGACATGCCGCTTCCGGGCGACACGTCGTTTTTGGAAACGTCGCAACCTGCGTATAACGAACATCCAAAATACCATGAGCGGATTGTCCAGTACACGCGTGAGGCTTGGAAAATTGCCAAAGAGTTGATCGATTTGGCACAAGCACAACAAAAAGTGCAGTATGATAGGAAATGTAAGCCTCTGACTTTTGAAGTAGGGCAGCGTGTGTGGTACTTAGCAGAAGGCGTTGTGACTGGTCCTGCGTATAAACTTGCCCGTCCGTACATCGGCCCTTATCGCATTTTAGAGCTAAAAGGGAAGACAGCCAAAATTAAACGCATCGACCAATGCGATGCGGCAGCAATTCGTGTTAATCTGGATAAGCTGCTTCCGGTAAAGGATTCAGTAGCTTCTGGTGCGATTTGGACCGGTCGCGCACTGCGCAAGGTACGTGAGGTCCCCCTGGAGAGTGAACTGCCGACACATGATGTTTCTGGTGAGAAAGCTGACACTGGTGTGTCGCCCGGCGACAAGCCACTGTCAGATGATGGCATGGTACTCAGAAGTGGTAATCGTGTGCGCGCTAATTCAAAATAAGACACCCTGGAAGTTATAATTTTAAGTAACAAGTAATATATGTGAGACCGTAGTTTAAGTTTCTCTCTTGTCTAAGTTTCGTGTTAGTTTTCAAACAACCTGTGGTTAGACCACGCAAGGGGGGAGGAGTGTGATGCCAGAGGTCCGGTATAGTATGTAATCTTTTATATGTAGTAATTTTTTTATATGTAATTTTTCTTTATGTAATTTTTCACGGAATTGTTATACGTAATCTTTTTATGCAACTTCTTTATGTAATTCCTCTTAACGTTTTTCAAAAAAAAATTAGATATCTTCTCTTGGATTTGTATGATACCATTGGCATCATAACCCAACCCTTGAGCATGTTGCTAACATCCCGGTATGGACATGTCACTACAAATTTTAATAGTCAGGTTGGAAGTAACGCGTCCTAGGTGTCGACCACAGGCACCGGGAAACGTCTTGCTACTGCACTTTTATACATTTTATTTCGTTCATGTGGGTTATCTTGTTGCGTGATATAGGACACTTTGTAGATTATTACGGGTGAGTAAAGAAAAAGTTGCACCTCCTCAAAAGACCGTGAGGCCCAGCTAAAAAGATTGTGGCGTTCATATTTAGACTGTGTGAGTGGTATACTTAAGTTGTTGGGAATACGGTAGTGATGCAGAAAGTGAGAGCATGTTTTGTGAGGTCGCTTGGGTGCTGCGGTGTCCTCAATGCGCGAGAGACACGTGCTTGCTCGTGTCTCTCGCCCATCGAGGACAGACATTGTCATCGATAACTTAATGAGTGACCGTCTGAGTGAGACTCTCCATGCATGTTAATTGTCCGTACCCACGGTTATTATTCACCACTGTCCGTTTATTGTCTGAAAGCGCGCAGCTGGTAGTGCACTAATACCACCCTACTCATGTTGTGATCCCCGTGTCCTTCTAACCATTGTCTAACTCGCATGTGATTATAACCTGCCTTTTTACAGTATGAAGACGTGCCATGTGGGGCGTGCGTTATAGGTTGCTGATGACCCTAAAGTCCCAAGCCTACGTCCCTGGGATTGGGCTCATCAGCCACTTTACGCCGTTGTGTTTTGGGCTCTGATATTTTGGGTAAAAGATATCCACCCACATTACGGAGAAAAGATCATCTCCGTCCTGATTGAGCCCCACTATGCTTACCACCCTGTTCGCCTTAGACCGCGCCCCATAGGTCTCCACCGCGGACTCGTTAGACAACCTGACACCAATTTTTGTATTAAAGTTGTAACCTCCCCAAGCGCGGTAGTTCGCTTTGGCCCGCTGCACTTAGTGAGATAAGCGCTGCTTCCCTGCTACCTTTTGCATCTTTTTCATTGCATACAACTTCTGACAAAAACCCCTCTCAACACAGACTTGGGTACTAAACTTTCCCGCCCCTGCACCCGGCCCGTAATTCTATTTTTCTCGGAGGGCGACCACGCCCGCTACCAGCTTCCCCCCGCTTTATTTCGTGGCCATTCGGGCGTGCTAGTCACTGTTCTGTTGCTTTTTGGTGAGTGGACACAGTTACCCTTGTGAAGACCTGTCATGTTGGGAGGTGTACTGATGTTAGCCATTTGATCACAGATTGTGTCGGCAGTGGCTCGCTGAGCGCCTTCTAGTTCGCTGCCTCCAGTTTTTGTTGTTGAGGTGACTTATTTACTTTCTGTTGTGCAATAATTCAGTTGCGGGGTAGCCGGTAGTGGGAACAGTGTGAACCATCAGTTTTGAACACCGCAGCGTTTTCACGATCGTGCAACGTGTGCGCGTTTGCGATCGACGCGCGGCCCGTTTTCTGCCGTGCTCCGGTCGAGTTGGGACCACTGGTTGTGTCCCCTTGGAAAGGGGTGTGTGATTATCTTTGTTTTGTTGTAAATTTGTTTCTGCCGTATCTTCTTTGTTTTTCGCGCGAATTGTTAATGTCGTAACCTTTTGTTGCAAGTTTGGATCCCGGTAGAAAACTCGTTTTGCTGCGAGAGCGTGTTACAATGGCACAAGCGCACGCTTCTATGTCTGTATATAATGATGCGGGTGTGTTGTGGGACGTTCCTCACAGTGCCGGCCTGATTCGCCGTGACCAGGGTGTGTTAGATACCCCTGGTTCGGTGAAGGTGTCGCCACAACCGTTCGAATTAGGGAACCACTTTGCCAGTTTTTCGCCGATGGCCTTTGGGGAGGCCCTGCGCAGCGGCAACCACCGACTGCTGGACCAGGCCCTCCTTAGGGACGGAAATATGTTATTGCGAGACTGCAAACTGCCCACCCTTGGCGATGCGGCCGACAGGCTCTGTGAGGTGCTGACCCTTAGCGCGAGTAGCGGTTTGCCTCCAAAGTTGTTTTTAACGCCGCGGCGCAACGATGACTGGTACTTGGCGGACGTTGCGGGACTTCAACTAGCTGAGCGAATGCTCTTTGCCGTGCAGAGCCACGTGTCAACCATCAAAAATCCCAACCAAGAGGTCGTGCAAGCTATCGCGACTCTCACACCGGAAATGTTCGTGTACCCTGTGAAAGCGCCGGGTGACCGGCGCTTCGGGTTCCGAAGCCTTGTGGACTACGTTTCGGAGGATCCTTTTGATGGTTGGATGCACACGCGCGCTGCGTTTGTACGTAAGTTCAGACAGATTTGGGCGTGCCGACCGGGCGACCCCATCGTGCAGGTGTTCATCCAGAATGCCCGTCAATTGAGCAACCTGGGTGAACGGTTGCCCGCCGTGGGCGAGGGCCAGCCGGACGCCATTGCGATTTCGCTCGGCTATGGGAAGTTCCGTAATGGGCATGAAAAGCGCCCTTTTCTGGCTTCGTTTTGTTTTCCGAACCGTGTCGTGGTTCACTGCCCCATCGCATTACTGCGCGACTCCGTGGGCAGTTGGACGCCCCTAGCTAGGAAACTTTTGTTTGCGCACGATAATGCAAATTCTGTCCGATTGTACGCGTCTGAAGCGGAGCGGGCGACTATAGCCGAGATGACCAGTGCATCGTTTCCCCACTGCAACACCACTGGGGTCACCACGACCACTACGCAATGGTTGAGTGCGATCCCAGTGTTGGAGAACGTGCTGTTGAGTGTTGACGAATTCCGCGTGGATTACGGGGACGATTGTACGGACATCTCGGTTGAAGCGCTCGTTGCCGCTGCGTGGCAACTATTTTCGGGACAGATGCTCAGATGCCCCATCGGCTCGAGGCATACCCCTTTTGGGACTGTGACTATGCCGGTAGACGATGCCTGGTGCGTGGGAGCTTCGAGCCCCGTCCCCACGGACCTCCCGTTTGTTTTGGAGCTCCAAGGGTATCGTGCGCAAACAATCTTGGACCTCTTCATTTTTGCTTGCTGGAACCCCATTCGATCCCCGGTCGCCCGACCTATTGTCGCGGTCGACCACTTCCGCGCTATCGGTGACGACGGGGGTACAGGATTTATGCCCACACACGACATGGACTTAGCCGGTCATAGGCTTTCGCAAAGGTACCCGCCGAAACAGCTGCGCCAGTCGGCGCTCATTTTTGGCGAGCGTAACCAAAGACCGGCCCCGTTAAACCCTCGCCTGAGTTGGCTAGAGGACGTGGTCGTGACGTACTTGGGCAAGATCCTGTACCGACTTTTAGCAACCGGGTCATCTGTGGAGCGGCAGTGGTGCCTGTCGCCTTTTAATAGGTCGCCGGCGAACGGCGTTGAGTGGTGCGACTGGCTAACGCGCTTGCGAGAGGCCTTTAAATTTTCGGATACGACGCTGCGTGTTCTGTGGCGCCTGCGCGAAATTGTGCCGGGTGTGCTGACTTCCACTTTGGCGAGCTATCTAGCCGCGGGGAATCAAGCGTCTTTTAAGACGCTGGTAGTACTCTTACCTCGGGTTTTCCAATATGTCAACTGGTTCTTTTTGATGTTGACCAGGTCCGACGAACCGTCAATGGAGACCATGATGAGTGTGTGCATGCGCACCCTGTGGCGCAAACTGAAGTTTGCTAGGCAAGTGACACCGGGGGATGGTAGCCCCCCTAGGCTGGCCATATCGCTGGATTTGAGCCAGGATGGCATTTTTGTAACAACCGATGCCCCTATGAGCACCCTCCGGTGGAAGTTGGCGGCACCACTTTCGCGCGCGCTCCTGGATTACACGCAGTGTTTCTTGGAATGGGTAAATTACACGCGCAATCAACAGCTCGCGAACATTGAGTACAAGCCGCGGCCGCTCCCCTTGCTGAAGGCGCACGTGTATACGCGCGCCACGTTCTTGCTCTGGCAAGGCCCCCCTCCCTATCGCCACGATGAGCCGGAACTAAGACTGAAGAGAAAATTGTCGGACAACGAGCCTCGTGGTATACCGCGCATTGACCGTGCGGTGTACTACGGTAATGCCCGTGCTCATCTTGAGGCGGTAGGGACCGGCAGGCTTTGCGACACCACGCCGTTTTTGGACGCGCTGGAACAGTCCTCTAGGGCCAATGTGTATGGGCCATTGCCACTCGCGAACATTGAGGACACGGCCAAGCACCCGCTTTTGCGCTGGCAACGACCGACTATCCCTTGGTTTAGGCCACCTTCCGAATTCGGGATAACGCACCCCGGAGTTCCGCCCAGGTGGGTGCTGGATAGTAATTATTGGGCGTTCATGAATCACGGTCGCGGTGCGTGGGATACGGTCGCCGCCTCGGAAGGGGTGTTCTATTTATTGCCGCTGTGTGCCGGCACCCTCTCCCCGTTGCTGGCCTGCATGCACATCCTACGACAGGCGCATGCCCCCTCCGCGGACTTTCCGGCCCGCCTCGTGGCCACGGTGAGCGCCATGGCAAAGGTCGAATGGCTCGATGTCGTTATGGGTAAAACCGAGATCCCCCGCAGGTGCTGGCTTAGCGCCCTGGCAGTGCATTACGGCATCCCGACTGTGATGCTGTACTCTGAAAACAGCACGCCCCCGAATGCTTTCAGCATTTACGGGCACGGCACTCAAACCGCTTTGCATTGCCAGTGTGCCGTAGTCGTGGTGGTGGGTGATGATTGGTACCTGCACGACATCGAGTTTGGACAAGTTCGTTGCGTCTCGCCGCGCGGGCGCTGCACAGGCCTGATCGAAACGCACATTCTCGACGAGGCTAACTTGCCTCAGGATACCCTCGAGCGCATTGCCGTCAACCACAGTTCGATCTCGCACTATAGCCGCGGTCAACCCCAGGGGGCCACTGTCGAGTGGACGGTGTGGACACTGGTGTGCGAGTTGAATAGAATTCATTACGGTTGGGTAGCCCCACCGGAGGACGCACTGTTGTCCACGCTGGCCACTAAGGCGTGCCCCCTGGAGAAGGCCCTGCGTGATTTGCAAGTGCAGGGAGCGTCCCCCGCCGAAATCCGAGCGCTGAATTACTTTCAAGCGCTGATCATGCATGTCGGGCTGGTAGGACCGCGAATCGCGCGGCCGGAACAACCGGCGAACATTGGTGCAGCACCGCTCGGCTCGCCCTTGTGCAACGTTGCGGATGAGACGAGCCGACTGGCGGTGCTCCTGGTCACCGATTGGTGTCCGCGCGATTTGACGTCCCGCTCGATTGAGCGGAACATGCGCATTTTCCAACCCTATGGCGAGTGCCCGTTGCCCTCCGGGGTTCCGGCTAAGTCCACCCTCGATAGGATAATTTTTGGCCAACAGCAGGCATGGGACCTCCGCCAGCAATATTTTGGAATGCTACTAAGAGCCCCCGCATGCGAGTCCGACGTTCCAGTTCGGTTTGGCGCCTCGGTGCCCTACCAGCTGTCCCGCGCACGGCCGACGCTCTCGTTTGAAGATGTGTGGGGCATGCTGAGCGCCGTAAGGGACCAGGTTGCCCCTGCGGAATTGGATCAGCCCTCCCTGGCGGCCTGCCCCGTACCGGCAAGGTTTGACGTGATCCACAACACGGATCAGTGGGTTCAGCGCCTGCGCACCTATGGGGACGCAAATGCGTCGCCCCAGGAGGAAATCCAGTCACGAGAGGCTCGTGACCCTAACCCCGTTCGCACTTGGCTTAATAGCTACTTCGACGAGGACGCCACCGTGGAGGACGTTGAGGGGTTCCGGGACGCACGATACTCTTCTGCGCCCAACCGCCTCGTTGACCCTTTCTTCGACCCGCACACGCGCCCCGTCCAGCGATTAGAGTCGGGTGTGTGTACCTGGGATTTCGGTTTGGTCGAACCCCGCGCTCTGCCGGGCCCGGATGACCCCCGCCGGCACATCCTCGGCCCTAATGAGTCTGTGGACGAAGGGATGTCCTCGGCCGCCGCTAGTGAAGCGGGACCGTTAGAAATTGCGCTCCCAATGGAGATCGCTGCCGAGGGGGGGGCGTCCGATGCGGGTGTCTCGGCCGACCACGTCCCGGTCGACTGGCTCCAAGAAGTGGAGGCAGCGAACCGGGCCGAGGGCGCCTATAGACTCCGCATCGTACCCCTCCAACCGGTATGCAACCAACTCGCGAAAGAAGTGTCCGAACACGAAATCGATGAGACGATTCGTGTTACGGCGAGGACATTGCTTAGCCACGACTACGCAAGAGGGACGGAGAGATTGCAGGCGCTGGGTTTCTCCGGCACGGCGGTGTGGTCCTCTTTCGGTTTGGTCGAGCCCCTCGAGCCGGAGGCGTACCATGTCCCTGAGGTAGGGGAGGGCCCCTTTGACAACCTCGGCCCGATTCCGGTACGCGACGAGTATGTTCCTCCGGCCGCCTTTGTTCAACCCGGCGGGGAGATCCAAGTCGCCTCGATTAGACTACCTGAGAACAGTTTTCCCACTTGCGAACAGGCGCTGCGTTGGTTCCGCGACCACCAGGCGAAATATATCACTTTTGATACGGACTTGGTGCTGGGTATCGAGAATAGCATCCCCTACTTTTACTACAATAGGCCCGTTGAGGGTCGTGCGATTCACGTTTGGCGCCGGGAGGCTTGGTATCCAATGGCGCAGCGTTATGAGGACCTGACACCGTCACATGTTGACGCATTGCTAGGGTTGTTCCAACAGTACATCGCAGCGACGGTCCGGGGAGTAGATGTCCGCCCATTCTTCAACGTAGAAGAAGAGGAATTGCAACTGGTGAACAATGTGGGCGTCCCAGTCGCTGGGCCCCTGGACGACCAGCCGGACCACTGGCTGAATAAGGCCTTTGGGGAGGCTGAGCTCGCCCGGCTGCAGGCTATCGCGAGGACACGCGGGCACTACGACCCAGGTTGGTCCCCGCGGCACCCGTTGAGACGACCCATGAGCGAGTGGCTCCGGCCGGAAGGTACTTATACACCCGGCTGGGAGCGGGTACACGTGCAGAACGTGCCCCTTCCGCTCCGCCCTCTCTATACTGAGATGCTGATGAGTCACAGTTTGGATGAATTCAACTACGTTCCGACAGTGGGGCGCAGTTTGATTCACTTTCTCGACGAGTTTGAGGACGGCGGACCGGACAAGAATTTTGAAGTGCCGGTCCCGCCGAGTGTTTTCCCCGATCCGGCGCAGGTACGTCCCACCTTGCCAATAGGTCATAGGTACTTCAGCACTGGGGCAAATTCGTCACTGACTAGGTGCATCCTCAACTGGTTGACTTCATGGCGCAACCAATGGGAGCTCCTGCGGGTGCTCGTACTTTCGAACGAAGAATGGGCGGAGTATCGCGTACGCTTCCCTGGTTCACCGGCAAGCTGGACTAGGTGGCAGGACCAGTTCCGCCACGAGTCCCTGGACCAGCTGCGGTTGAGGCTACGCGAGACTCAGGACGTGTTCACAAGATTCTTGTTGCGCGCCAAAATTTTGTGCGCCACCAGTAAGGGATCCTCCGACCTTGTTCTGCAGTCCACTCTGCAGACGGCGCTAGGCCGTTGGCTGGACTTTCGGTTGAATATCCTCCGCCTGCTCGCATTGGACGATAGTCGCGGTCTGGTAAGGCCGAGAGTGCACGCAGGCAAGGGTATAATATCGATTGATCGCCACCACGTGTATCTATTCTTCTCCGGAGACAGTCCGCTGGGGAACTTTTTTCGCGCCCAAATTCCGTTGATGGGTGATTTGCATGTACCGTCATCTGAGCACTTGTATCAAGTTTTGCAGCTGATTTTTAGCGGGGATCACGACTTAATTGTACCCCTCCTCCAACACTCCGACCCTGCTGACTGCAAGCGTCAGATGACGGCCTGGCGTAGGGCGGGTACGATCGCCAGGTGGAGAGTAAGACAGCGGGAGTGGCATGAATGCGGCCTCGCCGTCGCAACCATGCACGCTGTCTTGCGACTCAAATTGGCGACCTGCCCCGCCTATCGAGACGCCCTGGCCAATAACCCGGATACGGTTTTTATTGAGGCAAGCCCGTATGACCCGTTTTGGGGTATTAGGCAAGGTATGACCAGCCCTGTTCTCTGGACGAACGTAGAATTGTGGGGTGCCAACTGGTTAGGCCGGTTGCATATGGCAATGGCGGGACAATTGGCCCGTGGGGCTGCCCGACGGCCGTGGCCCGTCCTGAGTCTGAACGAATTGGTGGTGTCAATCTTGGCAAAGTGTAAGGGTGCTGTTCAGCGCCCAGCGCCAGTCCGGCCGCTGCCCACTGCCCTGCTGAATGAAATTGCTCGGTGTGACGCGGTTGGGCGCTACGCCCCTGGCGCCGCCCCGGTGACCATTTTGACCGTTCCTTTTGCTGAAGGCCAAGACCCACGTATATTGACTAAACAGCAAGTGGCGTTGGGCCAGCGCCCCATTCCGCAGCTCGCAATAATCGAGCGTGAACCCAATGTGCCGCGAGGCGCAAACAAGGCAACTCGCAGGATGCATCGCCTGCGCCAGGCTCGTACCAAGTAGCACCTACCAGACATAGAGGAGCGCGGTGTATGGGCGTTGGGACTAAAGTGCCAAGCCTACGTCCTTGGGATTGCCCCGGCGCAAATACACCCAACTCCTCGATGTCTGATCGATTGTATTTTTGGCAACTGTGTTGATGGCAAATGTTATACTTTTATATGAGCTCATCAAGCCGGAGGATTAAAGTCCCAAGCCTACGTCCCTGGGATTATCCAATGGCGATATCAGATTCGTTGAAATTCAACTATGTAGTTATCCTTGTCATGACGGCGCAATGCGGTGTTGAGGTCTAAAGTGCCAGACCTACGTCTCTGGGATTGCCCCCAGCACTGCACGGCGACGTACTGACGAGGCCACTGTTTGTTTAGCCTCACACAGCTGCGCAAATATCCAAACGCTACTTGTTTCTGAAACAAAAGGGCTCCTTTCTCTTGCATTGCCTGTGCGCTATGATGGCTGACTAGTGAATTAAAGTCCCAAGCCTACGTCCCTGGGATTATTCCGACGCCAGCCGCATAGTCGCCAGAATTTCATACCCTTACTGACAGCTTTATTGTGTAATGCGCCGTCGGTGGCTAAAGTGCCAAGCCTACGTCCCTGGGACTGCCACTGGTGGCACACGGCATGGCATTGCTGGTCTTTTTCAACTTGAGAATCACTCGTTTCGCCCTTAAAAGTTCCTCCGGTCGCGGAATCCAACCAAGCAACCTGAAGCCAGCAACTGTAATTGTTCAATTTTGAGACAGTGTCACCTCGCAATGCGGTCTGGTGCCTAAAATGCCAAGCCTACGCCCTTGGGATTGTCACCAGCCGTGTAGCGTTGTGGTGCGTAAAATGGGTTTAAATAACCTCAGGGAATAAACTAAATGATCTCAGGATTTAATAGTCACACCGTCTGCCTCGTTTACGATTTTATTCTTCATTTTTACGCATTTTTGCTGCAATTTCTTCCGCATTTGGGATTTTTTTTTCCCTATCCTTGTCAATTTTTAGTTGCCATTTTCATGTTTGGTGTGATGAGTAATAATTTATAGGGGCGCGGTATGTGTGCGTTGGAACCTAAAGCGCCAAGCCTACGTCCTTGGGGTTGGCATCGACACACACACACCAAACCCTCCCTACCAAGCCAGGATATTATACCCTTATTGACAGCTTTATTGTGTAATGCGCCGTCGGTGGCTAAAGTGCCAAGCCTACGTCCCTGGGACTGTCACTGGTGGCACACGGCACGGCATTGCTGGTCTTTTCAAATTGACAATCATTTGTTTCGTCCTTTAATCCCACCGGATTGCGCAATTCAACCAAATGTTTTGAAACCAACAATGGTAATCAATTATTCTTCGGAAACAGTGTCACTTCGCAATGCGGTCTGGTGCCTAAAATGCCAAGCCTACGTCCTTGGGATTGTCACCAGTCGTGTAGCGTGGTGGTGCGTAAAACGGGCCTAAGCTACCGCGGGAAATAAATTAGCAACCTCAGGATTCAACAGTTATGTCATTATTTTGTTGTAATTGGAAATTGTATTTCCCCATTTCGCGCATTTTTCTGTCAATTCTCCTGCATTTTTGGGACCTTTTCCCTTGTTCTCGCCATTTTGAGTTGCCATTTTTGTTCTTGTGTGATGGGTAGTAATTTGTGGGAGTGCGGTGTGTGTGGGTTGGGACCTAAAGCCCCAAGCCTACGTCCTTGGGGTTGGTACCGATACACACCCACCTAACTCTTTTAAATAAAAGGAAATTTTTATATTTTTGACTGCAACTTTGCACATGTTTTTAGCGTCACGTCTCTGAGGGCCAGGTTGAGGGGTTAAAGTGCCAAGCCTACGTCCCTGGGACTACCCCATGACCTGGACCCAGAGGCAAGCTAAAAATTTGTGTCGCTTTATATCTTGGTTGTTTTAGATATTTCTACCTCAAACATATTGAGTATCGCTGCAAATGATTATCCTTAGTTCACTATGCCGCTTTTGTATTTTAATTGGCATTTAACAAAACCGCGTGGTCACATTAAGGAGGGGCCCTGGCTTTACATGTATATTGAGAAATGTCAGGACGGCCCCCGGTCATTGTGTAATTATTTGGGACTGGACTCATGGAATTTTGTGCACACAGTTTTCCTTTAAAACTCCAGTGACCTTGAACACTTTCTTTTAAACAGCCACCTGGATAAAGACTTTTTGCTTCCCACATTTAGAGTAATCACCAATAATTTTTGCTGGTTATGGCTGGGAACAAATTCTTGCAGCCACACAATGGCCATATTAGTGAAAAACAGTTTAGTTCAATTTCACTTCAATCTTCATGTTTTTCCAAAATTTCCTCATGTTTTCCTTGAAACTTTAACGGAACATTTTTTTCACAGGAAACACTTTTTCTGCATCTATTGTTCTTGACCATGGATCAAAATCTAAATGCTGGCCATACTCATTGCTTGAAAATGTCTGTCATGACTGGTTCACCAAATGTGAATTTCCATGAATTTATGTACCAAGGAAGCAACGAGATTGTCATGCGTGTGACCGCTGGGGAAATGCGGTTCACACAGCCACTTCAACGTGTGCTTGACTGGCAAGATCCCCGTCGCGAAAAGTGAGAATTTTCATGGGTTCAGTGTAAATTGTATGCAATGACCAAAATTCCTTTCAGCTTGAGTGAATCTGTCCTTCTGTGGGGAAACACGGCCTTTGGAAATGACCAGCCACTGTTGGCAGTAACTGGCCATGTGGCACCGATCCAACAATGTCAAATTCATGGCACTGGCATCCTCACGCAAGTACCGGCCCACTGCCTACCGAATAGGGAGCCGTCGATTTCACCAACTGATTTCACTTATGATCCACATCTTCCCGTCGGGCCTCCCATGCATGTGACCACGCGAGTTATTAATCAAAATAGCATCCCTATCACCATTACCCTGGAACAAACTGGCAATTTTGTAGATATTAAGTTACAATTTTAAAATGCCAATGTCTACAATGCTGCGCTGAGTATTATTTTCTGCGTTAGGCCAACTGTAGTAATTCCAACACAATATTTGTAAAAAATCTATTTTGTATTCGCTATCATTCTTTTACTAGGGTGCAGGTGAACCACGACGCGTACTGTTTTAGTTCCTAGCATAAAATGGGGTGCAGCGGTCTAAAGTGCCAAGCCTACGTCCCTGGGACTGACCAAAGCAACCATTTTGCATGTGCTGATATCGCTCTTCTGAAATTTCCTCGTAGTAAGCGCAGTCAATCAGTTGCACGCGGCGGTTTCTTTTGGTAATTGTGTGGAGGTAAACCGCTTGAGCCACGTGTTTTGTGAAATAAGTCGTGAATTTGATTAGTAGCTGCGGTTGTGCCACCAAGAAAAATGTCATTGTTTGTGCTTAGACTGAGAATTGTTAGTTGGAATGTTTTCTACCGGGATCCCTTTTGTGAGTTGTTGTATTTCGTGCTGTTGTGAATATTTTCTAGCCTTTGTAGTTGGTTTCACTTAGTCGCGTTTAGTTTATATTTTTAGTGGCATTCCACTTGTCTTCCGGTCTCACTTACGGTTCTCACGATTCTGCCTTTAAAATTTTCTTGCCATAATCTTAGATTCGGTTTCGACGCTTTATTAGGGTGCTTCCAGTGCACATGTTGGCGTATTTTCCAGGGTTCCACTTGCGATCTTGTAGCAATTTTAACGTACCTCAAATATCTACCCGCAATACACCGCAACGCTTTAAATACATGAAAAATATCAATACCAGTTCGGCAGTTCCTTGAAAACAGTAGATAACACTCTCTGCGCCGCTGCTGCGCTGGCTAACCCGCGCTTTTAGAAAAGGGGGGAGGAAGTGTGATGCCTGTTCGCGCTGAGCCAGCGCTCAAAAGGTCGGTATAGTATGTAATGCGAGAACTGACGGCGGGCCACCAAAGTGCCAGACCTATGTCTCTGGGACGGCGACCCAGCGTCAATTAACGCTTACAAGCTCTAATTATGGCGCTTTAGCCGCCGGGGACGCCATATTGACCGCTTGTGGGCCAAGTGACGTCATTACGACGTCGCCCTACATGAAACCTAACTTATAGGAGACTTATGGCGCGACGGACGCCAGCTATGGTAATTGGCGCCAGATCACCAAAGTACCAGACCTACGCCTCTGGGACGGTGATTAAGCGCGAATCACCATAGAACGGCACATCGATGGCGCTATGCCGCCGGCCCTAATTAGCAAAACGGCTTAATTAGCCGCTTCTAGTCGTGAAAAGGCCGGGTGACGTCATTCGACATCCCCGGGAACGGAACCTAACTTTCGCGAGAGTTACGGCGCTTTTCATTAAAAAGAAAAGCAGCGCCGAGTAAAAACTGTGTTTCCCCGAGGAGGGCGACCGAACGAGCGCCGGCAAACGACTTCGACGGCCGCGACAGCGCCGCGCCGCCGCCATTCAACGACCGCCGACCGCCGGAGCCCGGGAGAGGGGGATTTTGGGTGGTTTTGGGTATTTTTGTAGAGCGTCGAATCGGCCACCTTTGGCCGAGTGCCAACTTTCGGGAAATGGCACCAAGTGTATTTTTGAGGGGGGTTTAAGCGCTGCCGCCGTATTTTGGCGACAGTTCATTGTTCAAAAACTTGTAAATTCACCCCTACCCAGTCCCCGCGAGCGTCGACAGCGTTGGCCGCCGGGAACGTCCGCGGAGCGACAGACTTCGGCCGCTCAGAGTTCTTGGTGGGAGTGGCCACCGGAAGGGAGGGCCCCGATAGCTCCAGAAGCCTACGTCCTTCGGAGTAGAGACGGGTCAACCCTTCTGGAGGGATATGTGCCTTAGGTTAAAATTAGTAAAGGAAATTGGAAGAATGCCAAAAAGGCAGTTTTTGTGTGTAGTTTGGCACATATCCCGCAGCCACTGCTGCCACAGGGAGGAGTTTTGTGATTTTGTAGGTTGTAGGAGTAGGTTTAGGTTGTAGGTGCGCGGTAGGTGCCGCGGTATGTGATCTATGGCGCGTATATTTGTGTTTATTTATTTGCACTTATTTACCCACTTAACCCCTTTAGTTGTGATAATTGCACGTGTTCGTGATTATGTTTTACGTTTCGCACTTATTTCTGTGTTTCGCACGTATTTCTGTGTTTTGCATTTTTGCACGTCATGTTTAGCTTCGCGTTGGCCGATTGGTACGATGGTTTGGACGAGCTCACGTTTGAGCAAACACGGTTGTTTTTGTGTTTTTGGTCCTTTTGCAGTTGTTTGCCGTTCTCGAGTAGCTGTGGATTTACTTGGCATGTTTTCAATGGTATCACGTTTAGTTTTGGAGAGTTTCGCTCAGTTTAGGCACTTTTAAGCTGTTAGTTTGTGCGTTTGCATTCGGTAGGTTACTGTAGGTATTGTACTTTCTAGTTTGGCACAGTTCCAGGTTTGGTTTCATTAGCTGGCTGAGTGCCAGAAGAAAGGTGTTCCTGAATGTCAAGTCACCATCCCCTTGTTCCATTAAAAAGTAACCCTTGTGGTACATGGCTTGGTTCAGCTGAAGTTACTTATTTTCGGTACACTTTCGAATGCACTTCCGTGATTGGTTGGCTCCGCCCAGCTGCAAACCAGTTTTGGGCACTTCAAACCCATAAAAGAGAGCCCCAATCCAGTGATTATCATCAGTCTATTCAATCCAATTTCTAATTACTAAGTCAGTGATTTACCAGCTGAAATGAGCCTACCCTTGGTTATTCATTCTCTGCTAACTCTGGCATAGGCCTTCTCTTCCCTCTGCACGGTGACATTTAGGTTCACAGGGGCAGGAGTGGCCACACGGAGCTGCCGGTATAGCTAAGATAGGGTGTTGTATGGGGAGAACCCACCATCTGTGATGCTTACTGTACGTCTGGACCTCTGTGGACTTGTTTTAGGCGTAGTATAAGCTGAAGTAGGCTGTACACCTATTGACTCGCTCTAGGCTTTCGTAAGGGCCCAAACAGTTGTACTACGTCGTCGTAGATTACTTTTGATAGTGGTGCTGTGCCAAGCTAGGACTTAAGTACCTGGACTTGTGTGGTCTCTTACCAGTGATTCGTACTGCTATCCTCACCTGTCTGGTTTAGCTTTCATGACCCTGAGTGTTATTTAGTCATTTTTATGTTAATGTTCTGATTTGGAAAGTGGAAAGGTAAATTGGAAATATTCGAATACTTTGGAAACTTTAATTGCAACGTTATTCGAGAAACCCAATTAGTGTAATTCAAGCTTACTCCGGTGCAACCATTCTCTACTTGATCTATTGGCTCATTCCAGCTAGTGGATCTAATTAATTCTATTCTAAATTCGTGAATCATGATGGAAGTCGCTTTTATTTGTTTGCATTCGAGTGATGTTCAGTTGTCGGTTTTTGAAGCGTGGGCGAATCTTGTTTCTGTGTCTGGAAGTGCGCCAAGTTCTGAAGGTTTCTGGGAGGTTGATGATTTGGAGATGGGCCCTGTTTTTGATAGTTTTGAACCCGTGTCGGAAACGTTTCAAATACAACGAAGGGCCACGTATGCGGAAAAGGTTCAGGGCGCTGGTGATTTCGTTGTTGATTCTGTTCTGCCCAATGGCGAAGTGATTTGTGATGCTTCTCAGCAGTGGTTGCTCGATCACTTGATCATGGAGCCGGCTTTTATTGAACCCGGAATTTGTGGTGTTTCTGAGAAAACTGCTGAAAGGCTGAAGAAAGTTGTGCAACCTAGAAACCCTTGGTATTTGGTGGGTAAGAGAGGGAAATTAAAGCCGCACGTTATTCGCCGCAAGCTTTTGCAATTTGCGCGACCGGACTTTGTTAGCTGTGGCAACCAAGTAGACCGAAAAGCTCAGAAGCCTACGTCCTTCGGAGTAGCTAGGTCGAAAGGCACCAAGCTGGTGAAGTTTGGCAGACAGGTTTCCCGCGCACGCGCCAAGCGTAGGGCTTGTAGGGCAATTGTTGATCGTCCGGTGGACATTATGTCGCTCGTTGAGTTGTCGGAATTGTGCGATCACTTTGTTGGCGTGTTGCCATCGTTTGTCGTTCCACGGGTGCAGAAGGCAGTTAAGTCCCCGGTTAGGCGCTGTACATTTGGCGTAATTAGGCAGGATGGGCTGCATGAGCGCACCGTTGAAAGTTCTGACGGAATTGGACACTGTCCAAGGTGTTGCTATTTGGCTCACAATGATAAGGTTGCAAGACCGGAGGGGTTATATCATTATATTGGAGACGAGGTTGTAGTACCCGGGGGTCCATTCTATTATATATATTTACTTAATAATTATAATACCTTGCTCAATCGAATATATTATAAACTCTGCTCAATTACAATACCCATTTACCTCAAATAAGTCCCAATTTGCTAGATTATTCAACATACGTTTCCAGGAAGTGATTATTATTATCATGTTGAATATACCTTATTCTATTTACGTCATTAGGAACATTTGCACTACTATTTACAGTTTCAAACCCTAATTTATTAGTTCCAATGTACGTCAATGTTTTCTGACAAATTGAAGCAAATTAGTAAATCGGCCGAGTTTGCCGACTTCGCGCCTCAAGATTAATAGTTTTTCCATTAGCCCAATTTGTACCTGGTATTTCTTTACCATAAATATTTGAATGTATGCACGCGCAGTATAAGACAACTGTTTCGGCTAGATGAGTTTATTTGTTGCATTTATGTCTTATTTGTGCATTTGTATTAGGAAATTACTGTAGCTGTTTTTCTATACGTGATTTCCGTGTCTTAGCTACTTTGAGAGTTTTTACTTCAGTCTGCGGACCCCAAGCTTCTGAACGAAAATAAGCTAGCGATAGAAACTTCGACTAGGAAGCTCGCTAGGCTTTGCGCTTTTATATGTGGTTGTATCTGATCAAATAAAGTACCTGAAACAATATTGAACCCCTTTCAACACGCAACTACGAAATAAACTCAACTTGGCTGTCGACAAGTGGACGTTCGGCTACAACGGGAAATCAACCACTCTAAAGGCCGTTTCTCACTACGGTCTTGGAGCTGCTGGATTCGGTGGTAGAAGACGCTGACTTCGGTGGCTTCATCACAGCAATGGTGAATTTGACATTTGCAAATATGATTGAAATGTCACCCACTAACCTGTTCCCAACCTGTAGGGCATGCACACACTCGTGTAGCTCCATAGATGTAGCGCGAGCGTTTACTGCTGCTGAAAAGTCTCAGAATGGTTAAACCAACAATTTTTTGCCTGATTTGGTCATTCACCAGAAAAAGAACGACTGTAGCCCTACAAAAGTTATTCAAACATTGCCACTGCACTCAGAGCTGGATGGGTGCCAATTCTGACCAATTCTGGCATTTCAGGCACAATCCCGCCTTGATTGGCAGAGTGATGCATCGATAAAGATCGATTTGCCAACCATGGTGATCAGGTAAAAATTATATTAACAAATGTGTGGGCCATTTATACAACCCACATTGGAACTTTGCCAATGGTGACATATGAGTAAGCTAAGGGACACTTTGAAGTATATTTTGTATACTTTAATTTCTGGCTAAGTGCCAACGTTCGGGGGGGTAGCGATTTTTGAATGAAAAAAATGCAAAGCTGCCAACTATGGTGATCAGGGGTTTACATGCATGTAATGCGCCCGAAATCGGGCAGCCTCCCTACAGATTGTTTACGGTTGCCCGACATGCATGCACCGCCCGAAAACGCAATTCAATTGCGTGTCGGGAGGTGCGACTCGGGTGTAGGGCATAGCTGCAATTTGTCAGTAAAAAATAATAAAAATACAAAAAAGAAAAAAGAAAATGGAAAATAAAAAAAATACAAAAAAGAAAATGCAGAGAAATAAGAAAGAAAAAACATGAATAACAATCACACAGTATACTCAGCGGACATCACACTTATTATGGCAACCTACCATACCCCATCTGAATAATGAACCAAAAATTAGACATTGTTTTCATCATAACATTTCGTTTTTACTATGGAATAATTGATTACAAAATTTATCACAAGATTTTATTCATAAATTTGCCATAGGATTCTGCGCGAAGTATGCGCTCCACTCGGTATAATACTATTATTTATTGATCGGTAGTTGCAACATAAGACTGATCGGACTATACGACTATGCGCGTGATGCTTTAAAGAGAATTCTACTGTAATTTGACGAATAAACTCTTGTGATTTATGATTACATATCATAGTAACCAAAAAAAAAAATATTTAATGTGATGAAAAATATTACAAAAATGTTGATTTGTTCAGATGAGATACGGTAGATTTCTCCATTAAAATTATCATAACAACTGTAGTAGATTACAACAATAATTGTGTAGTATGGTTATTCAGTATTCCGCTCAGGTCGCACATTTTACTCCGGGGATATCAGAGAAACCAAGTGGTGACATCAATTTGATATGCTACAATGATTTCCCTGCCAATATCCCTACCATAATTCCTGCGGCTATAATCACAAACATAAATAATGACCTGAATAATAAGGTATGCGCTGAGAGGCAATCATCGCGACCACCAAAATATCATGATTACCACAATGGTGCCAACTTTGGTCAGTTCTGTTATTCCTAGCTTTCGATGACAACGAATGAGTAACGATGGCAAACCCTCCAGAAAAAAGTATTTAAATTTTTAAGTATTTTTTCTGAAATGACTTTTCGAATTTTTCCCTGAAACAGTTTTCGAATTTTCGAATTTAGTTTTTGAATTTTCGAATTTTCGACTTTTGTTGGTAGTTTTCGAATTTTTGTGGTAGTTTTCGAAATTTTTTAAATAAGTTTCAAATTTTTTGGTAAAAAATTGTATTTATAACTTTAAATGCAGTATTTTGGTAGTCATCATGTTCATATAATTTTTTAAACCTTATTTTGACAATTGTCTAGCATTTACATCAATCAAAGCCATTAAGCCGGAATTAGAGCTCAGCGTCCGCAAGCATTGCAAGCAACCGTTGACGTGAAATGTAAAGTTAGTTCCCTGACGTAAAATGATGACGTGAAATGATAAAAATTGAATTTTGCAATTCGCTCTAGTTGTGGCTGATAACACTCAGTATTGGACATGATTAAGGTATTGATTCATATATTATCCTTAGAAAATTGTAGACCCGTAGCATGATCCATACTCGTGTAATTAATTTTACGACGTCATTTTACGTCGTCATTTCACGTCGAATCGACGCTGAGCTCTAATTCCGGCTTTATGTGGACCAGTTTATTATACATTTGTTTCATTCACTCATCAATACAGGAACAGGGAAAGCAATTGAAAACAACATTTTCAAAATCAATGCCAATACACACAACTCATCTGTAGTGACTGCAAACACTCTCTAATTCACTGGAATCATAACCAATTTTCTAGAGACTCGGAACTCAACCTTTTTACGTTTTTATTACAGATCAGACACAGCGCAAGTCAATTGTCAATTGATTAAGAATGTTGAACTTAAGAAAACATATCAATGCCTTGAATTCCCTAAAAAATTGAAAAGTCTTTTCGAATCTTTTGAAAGAAAATCGATTTTTATGTATTTTTTCACCAGGTGCTCAAAAATTCGAAAAGTACAAAAAAATCGAAAATTCAGAAACTTTTTCGAGTTTTCGACTTTTTTTGCCATCGTTACAGATGATGTATGCCATCTTGTATGTAACATGAATGGAGTGCTCACTGAGACAAACTTGTGTGATGAATACTTGGGTGACACTTTCTCAGTCAGTCTGACTCATTTGAAATTCATTTTAGCCAACACTCAGGATGTCCCTTCCTGTACGGTTGTTCAAATGTATATAAACATTAACTCATAAATGCCTATCCTAAGTCTGGGACTGACACCCGGGTTCCTCAAGATACTTTGAGAAGTGTCGCATAAACTTCTGTCAATCACTTCAGTCACGCAAACAAGCGTTCGCAGCGACGCACAGCGACAAAAAAATCGTATCCAAATCACAGTTGTTAAAATGTATGCACATTTACTCGAAAAATACGCGTACGCGAGTACGCGGTAAATACATTTACATATACTTTTTCAAAAAGTTATGTACTTACTTTTACGCGTACATTTTAAAAGTACGTACGTACAGAGAAAATGTATTTTTTGTTGCTTAAAAAACAATTCTCTGTTGCTAAAAAAAGACAGGCTTAAAAAATCATCTCATTTTTCTAAAAATACTAAATAATCACTAAAAAAAATAGTGTCTTTCAGTGTAAACTCACTCTCACATGTAAATATTGGTGTAAAAATACGTTTTCCAGGGGAAAAGTACTCGTTTTTACATCTTCCTGGGAAAAAAGTGTTATACTCACATTTACGCTTGAGTATGAGTAAAAAAAAGTATTTTACATTTTCTATACTTTGTGGTGAGTAAAAAAATACTTACATTTACATATAGTTTTGAAAAAAGTTCAGTAATTCTAACAACTCTGATCCAAATCATTCTCAGCGTGGGCGCGGTGTTGGCGCGGCGACCGCCAGCTTCCCGACAAAAATGAGGATGACCAATTGCGCCTGTGCTACGGAAACCCGACGAGCGTGCAGAGTAGCCTGTGGGACGTGCGACAAAACACTGACATAAGATTTGGATCCATCGAAAATTGCCAGCAGCATGAGAACTGCGTTTTGGTGTGTTTGGGGGGGGGGGGGGTTAATTCATTACGGTTACTTAATTTAACAATTCCATATTGCGTTTTGTTCTGTCTGTGGCTAAGATTAGTGATGGAAAAGCGCCATGGCGCTGGCGCCTGGCGCTAGCCCCAAAGCAAAAAGCGCCATGGTGCTTTTGGTGCGTGGCGCCATTTTGTTGTGGCGCCATTGGCGCTTGGCCCTGGGGTTCAGAAAAGCGCCATGGCGCTTTTTGCGCTTGGCGCTATTTTTGCCTGGCGCCAGGAACAAAATGGCAGGCGCTGGCGCTTGGCGCTAGCGCCAAAACAAATTGCGCCATGGCGCTGCTGGCGCTTGGCGCTGGGGTGCGGAAAAGCGCCATGACGCTTTTGGCGATTGTGGCCAAAGTCCTTGCGCTTTTTCCATCACTAGTTAAGATAATTTGGAATATGGGTAGTGTGACGTGTAAAGCAGCAAGCACGCTTTCTGAGCTTGATACTCTGTAAGCCGTTTGCTGCTTTGGCCAAGCTAAGTTGTCAAACAAACTGCTTGCCAGATGGACTGTTATCAATGTATCCTTTTATTCACTGGGAAATCCCAGAAAAATCTACACTAAATTACACTGTGAATTTGATCTGTAGTTTTGAAAATGAGCCAAATCGTCTTCGTCAGTCAGATAGTATATCTGCTCCTACTACAGAAATGGACACTTTCAGGGGAAAGTTATTTTGTTATTGTTAAACCTTACTGAGTTTCCAGCAAGTGTGCCCCAGTGGTCTTCAGCCAGATGAGTCTAACCTTTCACTATGGGGATAACTTTCTACTTAGTTTATATTGTTTTATAGAAAATAGTGTAGAGGTACAGGTGATAACAGTACAAAAAAGCAGCAAGCACGCTTTCTGAGCTTGATACTCTGTAAGCTGTTTACTGCTTTGGCCAGGCTAAGTTGTCAAACAAACTGCTTGCCAGATGGACTGTTATCAATGTATCCTTTTATTCACTGGGAAATCCCAAAAAATCTACACTAAATTACACTGTGAATTTGATCCGTAGTTTTGAAAATGAGCCAAATCGTCTTCGTCAGTCAGATAGTATATCTGCTCCTACTACAGAAATGGACACTTTCAGGGGAAAGTTATTTTGTTATTGTTAAACCTTACTGAGTTTCCAGCAAGTGTGCCCCAGTGGTCTTCAGCCAGATGAGTCTAACCTTTCACTATGGGGATAACTTTCTACTTAGTTTATATTTTTTTATGGAAAATAGTGTAGAGGTACAGATGATAACAGTACAATATCCTATAACACCAAAACTTGTCTGCTGGAACAAGATGTTGAGTTCACACTGGATAGTGAGTTTGTTCTGTAGTTTTGAAAGTGAGCCAAATCGTCTCCGTCAGTCAGATAGTATATCTGCTCCTACTGCAGAAATGGACACTTTCAGGGGAAAGTTATTTTGTTATTGTTAAACCTTACTGAGTTTCCAGCAAGTGTGCCCCAGTGGTCTTCAGCCAGACAAGTCTAACCTTTCACTATGGGGATAACTTTCTACTTTGCTTATATTGTAGTTACAAAGAGATAGTGTAAACAAATAATGTGACAGCAGAACTAGTTTAAGCTTTAGAATATTGTCTCTGTGTGCAAGATATGCTTGGGCGGATAGGATGGACTTCAGAAATGCACACAGGGTTCTTGGAAATGATATAACTGATTGCGCTCGCCAGCCAAAAAGTTTGGCAAATGATTGTTGGTTTATGTACTTTGAGTGGGATGGTATTATTTGCTTTATTCAATTCCACACCTTCTTGGAAAAGTAGGTGTAGATGAAATACAAGATTATTCCTAGGAATAATGTGGAAATACAAGTTAGAATGTACTTATAGCCTGTCTTTATTTCACAACACATCTGTTAGAGAAAAGCTAATAAATAGCCACACTTGAATCGAATTTGGGACTTATTTCAGTTTCAGGAGTTTATTGTACTAAGGGAACAAGCAGTACAATAAAGTAACAAAAATCAATAAAAGAAAACAACAAGAACTTTCAGAAAAAGAAGAAAGAAAGAAATAAAAAACACTAAACTGGCATAAGGTATACTTATGGGATGCAGGGTTTCCTCAATTGCTTAGAGCAATAGGATATTGACTGTTGGAAGACAGCCAAATAGGACGGTCCCCAGTTGGTGAATTAACTGGGGATGGAATAGGGTTCTTCTGGAACAGGGACTGTATAAACAGCCAAGCAATGACAACTAAATAATAGTTGCCAGCAACCAACAGCTCAGAGGGAGCTGCCAGAACAGGGGCCACTGGATCAGCCAAACAGCAGCAGGAGGTGGAGGTTCCAAGAAGAGCAGGAAGAGAAGACTGGAGAAATGAAGAAATGAAGACTGATCCAGATACTGGCTCTGGGCTGCTCTTTTATACTCTGGAGATCCTTACCTCCCCCCGAAATCTGACAGTTTTACAACCGTCTGACAGCTGTCGTCTGGCTATTCTGACGTATTTTAACAGGTGCATCTGTCAGTTTTGACAAGAAATTAACAGCTGCAGTCAGTATCTGAACAGCTGTGCCAGTTTTAACTAGTCTTTTCCAGCAAGTGCAGGAAAATTTGATGGTTTTACGACCTCCCCCCTAGTTGAGTTATGGCTTTTTTCCAGACGTTTGACCCCCGTTTTCTGACAGGTTTACAACGGGGTGTTGTAAATCATCAAGGTTCCAGACGGGACCCAGACGTTTGACCCCCGTCTTTGTGACAGGTTTACAACGGGGTGTTGTAAATCATCAAGGTTCCAGATGAGAGCCAGACGAAATTTCCAAGGTCATAAATCATTGACCGTCTGCCAGACGACAGGTTTACAACATTTTGGGTATTTTTCTGAGTATTTGTGGGAATTTGTGGGTATTTGTGGGTATTTTGTGGGTGGTCAGATGCTATCCAACCATCCAAACCACTGAAGTGTTTATGCTTTTGTTTGAGGATTGTGTTGTTGTTTGACTATTTAGATGTATATAAGTATACAAATAGGTTTGTTGTGTTATGTTACCTTCTGCTTGTTCACTGCTAAGCTGGCTTGCTGCCAAGCTCTGCTAAGCTGGCTTGATGCCAAGCTCTGCTAAGCTGGCTTGCTGCCAAGGTGGAACATGCAGGACATGTGCACATTGCATATCACAGAAGGCCCACTCCCATAGGTGTCTGTATACAGACTAAGCCTGCCATATGGACAAAAACATATTGAATATATCATGTGATTTGTAATGTGCTATTTCCTCAGATGGTTCTCCTATCAATATCAACATGTTTTTTGATACTCTGTTCCAGTGAATCACCCATACAAGTTTATGGGAAGTGCTTTCGCTTCTCTTTGAATTTTTTTTGGTAAATTCTCCTATTGTGCATTCAATGCAATGAGGGTACATGAGCGCAACAAGAATTTTTCACTGTGTGAAGCAAAATTGACACTCAACATACAATAAAGTATGTAATCAGTATGGAAGGGAGAAAGACAATAGACAGTTAGGAATTTCACCATTGAGGTTTCTTCACAATATCAATAAATCAAACATGAGGGGGTGGGGCAAAAAAAAAAAAATTTGACCTTGTCCACAAAACCAGACATAACTTTTCAATGAAGTGGAACACATCAAGAAATAAGGAGATACAGTTGTTGCCCAGTTGATTGAGCAATACACTAGTTCCCCCTATACATAACACATAACCATCAAAACACTAACATCCTTTGAACTTAGAAAAACTTTTGATTGAAAAATACTCCCACCATCTATTTCTTGACTTATCAACTTGATATGCTGCTGCACATGCTAGTTGTAACTGATGCAGCTCAGATATTTGACTATTTGGTTTGACCCTAGTAGCAGATTGCTGTTTTTTAAAGAATAGTATCAACACACAATCTCATTAAATGCATGTTAATGCAAATAAGATCTAATGTGCTGACACAACCTAGATTTCCATACCCTGATATTCTCAAGTTATCCTTTTAGATAGAGGTTAACCCAATAATTCCCATTGGAAAGTAACACTAAAAATAGTAACAATACAACTTTCACAATAAATAGATCACTAAATCACTCTTACAAACAATAAAGTAAAAAATGAATAAATCATTATTCTTGTACTGGTGTGTAGTTGTTACAGCTCGCCCTTCCTTGAATTGGCATCCATTTCCATTGATCCATCGATCCATTGTTTGCATCCTTTCATGTGATGCCTTGTATCAATTATATATCCTTTGTCCATGAGGAATAGTGTATTTTATTCACATTGAGTAACAGACATCAGCTATTTTTTCTTTTTTCAACAGAACTTGTTGTTTTGTTAATTTGTTGGGTTGGAAGCTTCAAACTGTAACTGTCAAAGTGAGTTGCTATGACCCTAACACTTTCCATTAGTGAGTCAGTAAAACAAGAATAGTTGTCAGTGAGTCTACAAGACATCAAACTAATTTTCTCACTACTCAATAAGACATATAAATGTCATTCATTGTTTCACTGAGATTGGACATCAAACTGCATTGCAGTGACTTCCCTAAGCAAAAACCTTTTTTCTTCTTCTATTTATTGAGTCTGCAAGACAAAATTGCTTAACAGTGAGTCCATCAGACATCAAACTGTATCAGAATGAATACAAGAGACCTCAAACTATTTTTTAACAACTAAGTCAGCAGGACTAAAAATTTTTGTCTTTTACAGCAGGTCCTGAGACATCAAACAACATTACAGTGAGTCCACTCAAATACATATCCTTTTATGTGTTGAGTCAACAAAAACAAAATTTACAGTAAGTCCAGACACATCAAACTGTATAAAGTTCAGTACAGGAAATCTCAAACAATTTTCAAACAATGAAGTCAACAGGACTTTTAATTGTTTGACTTTTTCAGTGTTGTCTGAGACTGAATACTTCATTTCTGTGAGTCTACAAGACATCAAACTGTATTAGGATGAGTACAAAAGACCTCAAACAATTTTTTAACAACCAAGTTAGTGTAACAAGGCTGTTTCCCTTCTTGAGTAGTGTCTGAGACATCATACCAATGAGTCTATCAAACACAAAACCTCTTATGCATTGAGTCAACAAGACAAAATTGCTTTACAGTGAGTCTACAAGATATCAAACTGTATAATGATGGATACAAGAGACTTCAAACAATTTTCAAACAACTAAGTGAATGTGACTTGTGATTGTTTGTGCTTTTCAGTGGTGTTGGTGACATCAAACTGCATTACAGTGAGTCCATTCTCCACAAACCCTTTTGTGTTGAGTCAACAAGATAAAATTGCTTATGGTCAGTCAACAAGACATCAAACTGTATTAGGATTTGTACAGGAGACCTGAAACAATTTTTCCAACAACTAAGTCAATAGGACTTAAGATTGTTGTTATTCACAGCAGGTCTTAAGACATCAAACTGCATTACAGTGAGTCCATCAAACTCAAGCCCTTTTATGTGTTGAGTCAACAAAACAAATTTTTTTACAATGAATCCATCAGACATCAAACTGTAAACCATTGAGTCTACTAACAACTCACCTTGTTGACTGTTGGTTGATTTCACTACAATATAGTCCATTAGCCATCATGATTAGTTGGAGTGAAATGTTGTGGATTGAGCTAAATCTTGTCAGCTCACCAAATTGATCAATCTAGCTTATATGTTGTAGATTCCATTTTAATCTAGCTAACTCATCAACTTGATCCATTTACATATCAAGATGGACATTTGGCAAACATAATCAATTGAACTGAGATGTGGTTGACTCAAATAAAACTTTGTCAACCTACCATTTTGATAATTTACCTGATATGAAGCAAACTGAACTTCAGTGTGATCAACTCACCATCCTGACAAATCAAACTGAAATGAGGCTTACTGAACTTCAGTATGGTCAACTCACTATCTCATTCAAATTGAACTGATATGGGGCCAATTAAACCTCAGTATGATCAACTGATCATCTTGACATATTGAACTGATATGTGGTGAATTGAACATCACACAGTTGACTGAACTTCAGAGTGATCAATTCACCATCCTGACAAACTGAACTGTTATCTGATCAATAATCAACATGGCAAATTCATAAACATTGTCTTGACAACATGTCAACATGTGAATTGAACATAAACCCAGTCAACTCACCAACTCAATCAATTTAACTGATATGTGGTGGATTGAACATAAGATTGGTCAACTCACCAACTTGATTGACTAAGCTGCACTGAAATGAATTGAACCTGACATGAACAACCCACCAACTTTGGTGATCAATTGATCTTTGCTGGATTTTGTGTGTTTAGGGATGAGTTTATTGTGTGTGCCTTTATAATCAGTGTTTGTACTGTATCATTTTTGATAACATCATTTTTGGATGAGAAATGTTTACTCTTAATGACAATATAATGATATAGTCTATCTGATTATTTTTCTTTATTTGTTACCATTTTCCCTTTTCCATTTTTTTGGTGGAAATATTCTTTCATTTCTTCACTTCATTGACTTCAATCTTTATATATTTGGATCAATGTCTACGATTTGTAATGAACAGGCAGATAATAGAACAAAACCAAAATAAAGTTGGAGTCAAATCAAATCAAACAAATTTTAAGTCTCCAGATAACCGTGCTTATCTGGAGATAACAATTTTTATACATGACTCAGCTAAATATTCAACTGAGGATTTTATTTTTTTCCCTTTGTATATTTTTTTACCTTAGTTCTGTAATCTCCAGAGTTCTGGGAACAAAACTAACATTTTTTCCTTTTATATCATAGCAAATCAATGAGAATGTTGACAAAACTCAACTGTCAACAAACATAATTTTTGCAATGCTTCAAGAACATCTTTTGTGCATTTTTTTATAAAAATAAGAAAAGTAATAATTAGAATAACTGCAAATTTTATTTACAATATATGTACAATGGGCTGGACCCACTTCAATCAATCAAAACAACAGCATCATGTAGGTGAGATTCTGTACTGGTTAGCAAACCTTTATTCACCACCTTGATGCTTTCAACAGTCTTGAATTGTCCAAACATTCCCATGCAGCTGGGCTGCTCTTTCGGTGTGAAGTGTCCATTCAGGTTGATGGCCAATTGAATGGACCCATAACTTTTAGGATGGTTGAGTGGCATTGTGGGTTGTTGTTTTCCCAGCAGTTCACATGACACATCTTTTATTGTGGGAATTGTCAAGGACGTTGGACATTCAAAGTTATCAATGATTTGATTAGGTCCCATATTGTAGTTCCCCAACATGGTTATATCATTCAACACCCTAGAGCCACATGCATCATTTGCCAGACCAAAATATTGCAATTTTTTGATGCATGATGATCTGGTCTCGGGAGTCGTCTTGAGTAATATTGGAGCAATATTTGGCCTATTGCATGAATAGATTGTGCATGTGTTACCCAATTGAGTACTGGATGACATGTGACAATTGTCGCATATGTGCATCAATCCACATCCCTCAAAAAATTTTAAAAGCAGTTGGTTTGGAGGCTGCTTGAGATTTTGCTTGTAAAACACTTCCCTGTCATGGTTATCATGATTACAAGAGCAAAATTGATTGTTGATAGGTACAAGGTTGTGCACACTTGTAAACAGCAATACCTCTCCAGTGTGCTTTTCAACACAATCTTCATTATGAGGAACATGTGAAAGCTTATTACCATCTAGTTCACTAATTAAACAATTCAATTCAACCCCAGGAGAATGATTGTAACCCTTTTTACTAGAATATCTGCCTGATTTGAAATCATTACATTTTCCAAGCTGTAGTTGTGAAATAATATCAATTACTTCTTTAACTTCATCATGAGATGCATATGGATCCTTATCTCTATCATGATAGACATTTGGAGTAGTGATGGGTTTTGCTGTTTTATGAAATGTTCCACTGTTTGCTACCAATTTTGGTTCATTCAATAAAACAGTCACATCAAAGGTGTTGGCAGATGTTTCCTTACTATTTTTATGGCATAACTTATCTTGATTACCATTTTCCTCTTGTCCTTTCTTTGTAGTAGATCTTTTAGTATTATCTATTGTTCTTATATTGCCAGGACCATTACACTGCTCAGGCAAATATGCCACACTGTTATTGTCTTTCAACCGTGGGTCTTGACACTCTGGGGACAAGTCGGATTTGTAACTCTGATCATGATTATAGAAGTCTGCATTGGAAAAGTTGAAACCTCCTTGTAATTGTTGGTTGAGTTGTGCTTGCACATCAACTAGTTTTGCTATTGCAATAGAGCAGTCCTTTACTAGTGCAACCAGCTCTTTCAGAAGAGTTTCAACCACAATGAACTTCTCATAATAATCATTTTCCACATAATTTTTCTTAGCATATTCCAGCAACTGTTTATTTTGCATTATGGGAACATTTTTGATTGAACTAAGCAGTTTGGAACCTTTTACGCTTAAATTTTTCTGTCTATCAGCCCCAGCAGACTCGTCTGGTGTAAGTGTACTGATAACTGTCATGACACATGGATTGCTTAAATCAAAATTTACATTAGCTACAGCTGGGTCATTGAGAACTGCCAATCTTGTTTCATGGATTTGGTCACCATATGAGGTGGCATGCTGGAGAACATTCATGTAATTCAGCGATTTGGCTTTGCCACCACTGACGTAACCCATATTTGTGCTGTTAAAGTTATGGCTATTACCATGATGAGCACCCATACTGCTGTTATCTGAGTTTGGCTTTGAGGCACTAGGGTAACCTGCTAATGATAAGTCATTAAGATTTTTTGTATACCTCACAGATTTGTTACCACATGGAGAAGCTTGTGAAGGATTTGTGGAATTTGACAATCCACAACACAGATCTTTTAAGTCAGATAATGTGATTGATTGAGAACCACTATTCCACTTTTTTCCAATCTTCAGAAATTCTAACTGTTTTTTGACATCATCATTCAAGCCAGCTACCATTTGTGTTAAGATAGTTTCATTATCATTCACTGTCCACTGATTTTTTGGGCCAAATGCTGTTACAGCTAAGTAGATTTTTGTATAAAAATAATCCAAGCATGTGCAATTACCCTGTTGGAAAGTATTGAAGTTTTCTTTTTGCATTGAGCTTGTAACATGGCCAAATGATGATTTTAGAAGTGCTGCTATATATTGCCATGAATTTTGCAAATTTTCATCCAGGTTGTATAAGACTTCTATTTCAGCATAATGGCATAAACATTTTTTGGCTAACTTAGCCTTGAGCTTATCATCTTCAACATTCAAATCTGAAAAAGTATTCTCCACTAATTTTATCCAATGCTCCACAGGGATGCATTCACCTTCTACCCCTCCAAATGTAGGAACATCACGAGTAAATGAGGCAATCAATATTTCAGTATTTGCAAGGTCACAGGGTCCATCCTTAGCAGGGTAACTATTATATTGCTCATGTGGTTCATAATATACATATTGTTGGTTTTCATCATGTGGTTCAGTTCTTTGCCATTCACCGCAGACTGGGCCACCTTGTGCATGAACCATTCCAAGCATGTGAGCACTAAAAAGGTTAGAATGTTCCTGTCCTACATCTAGTAATGGTTCAACATTCCTTCTTAGTTTCCCCCTCACTGGTGGTAAACATGATTGCTGTCCAGTAGGTGTCCTTACTGGTGGTGGACATGATGGCTGTCCAGTAGGTGTGCTTACTGGTGGTGAACATGACGGTTGTCCAGTAGGTGTCCCTACTGGTGGTGGACATGATGGCTGTCCAGTAGGTGTCCTTACTGGTGGTGTAAATGATGGTTGTCCAGTAGGTTTCCCTACTGGTGGTGAACATGATGGTTGTCCAGTAGGTGTCCTTACTGGTGGTGAACCTGATGGCTGTCCAGTAGGTGTGCTTACCGGTGGTGAACATGACGGTTGTCCAGTAGGTGTCCCTACTGGTGGTGGACATGATGGCTGTCCAGTAGGTTTCCTTACTGGTGGTGGACATGATGGTTGTCCAGTAGGTTTCCCTACTGGTGCTGGACATGATGGTTGTCCAGTAGGTGTCCCTGCTGGTAGCGAACATGGTGGCGGGCCAGTAGTCACATTCAATGGTGGCGAACACAATGGCTGTCAAGTAGGTTCACTTACTGCTGGTGAACATGATGGCTGGCTAGTGGGCACAACCAATAGTGGTGAACACGATGGCTGACTGGTAGGTGACCTTGCTGGTGGTGAACATGGTGGTGGGCCTGTAGTCACACAGAATGGTGGTGAACACAAAGGCTGGCCAGAAGGTGCCTTTGCTGGTAGCAAACATGGTGGCTGGTCAGTAGGTGCTCTTGCTGGTGCTGAACACAGCTGGCCAGTAGGTGACCTTGCTGGTGGCAAACACAGTGGCTGGCCAGTTGGTGCCCTTGCTGGTGACAAACACGGTGACTGGCCAGTAGGTGCCCTTGCTGGTGCTGAACACAGCTTACCAGTAGGTGACCTTGCTGGTGGCAAACATGGTGGCTGGCCAGTTGGTGCTCTTAGTGGTGGTGAACATAATGGCTGGCCAGTAGGTGCCCTTGCTGGTGGTAAACACGGTGGCTGGCCAGTAGGTGGCCTTACTGGTGGTGGACACAATGGCTGGCCAGTAGGTTCACTTACTGGTAGTGAACATGGTGGTGGGCCTGTAGGGGCACTTACTGCTGGTGAACATGATGGCTGGCCAGTAGGCACACACAATAGTGGTGAACACAAAGGCTGGCCAGTAGGTGCCTTTGCTGGTGCTGAACACAGCTTGCCAGTAAGTGACCTTGCTGGTGGTGAACATGGTGACTGGCCAGTAGGTGACCTTACTGGTGGTGGACATAGCTGGCCAGTAGGTGTACTTACTGGTGGTAGACATGATGACTGTCCAATGCGTCTGTCCAATAGTGATTGAAACCATGTCCTGGAAACATTTCCAAAGTTAGATACATGAGCATGACCCACAGGTGGTGGACATGATGGCTGTCCAGTCACATACAATTGCCCACCAGTAGGCCCCCTCCCATGAGGTGGATAAGGTTCACTACCATGAGGAGGCATTTCATTAGTGTATCCTGCTGGCAGATTTGTGAAGTCATATAATGGTGATTGTAACCGCATCCCAGAACCACTTGTATGATTAGATACATGCACATGGTTCACGGGTGGTGGGTCTGGTCGCTGGCCAATCACATAGGACTCTCTGCCAGTAGGCCCCCTCCCATGAGGTGAATAAGGTTCACTACCATGAGGAGGCATTTCATTAGTGTATCCTGCTGGCGGATTTGTAAAGTCATACAATGGTGATTGTAAAACAACACCATGTGCCATTGTGATATGTTTGCTGGGGTATTTATCTTTTTGTATGTTGCAAAACCTATTTCCTACAAAGTAATGACAGAAATGTCAAACACCTCAATGCAACTACTAGTAACTAAAATGCTTATTGCAAATTAGAATGGGATTAGTAAGTGTACAATGTACAATGTTAGTATCCAAAACCCCAAAACGCAGCAAATAAGTAGAATGTGCAAAAATAAAAGTGCAAAAAGGAACCCCAAAAATAGCAAGTAAAACAAAGGAAAAATGCAAAAACAAAACTGAGTGAGGATATAAGGATATATCTCTCACTCCTTCCCCCCTCCACAAAAAAAATACTCACAACAGAAGAAAAGTTGATGCTTGAACTGTTGTGATGTAGCCTGGCCACTGCACTGCACTGGATGTAGATCTGCCAATGATTTTGCCAAGCGTAAGGTGTAACTGCTAGCAGAGGTATTGGTGCAACTGGTAATAGTAGGCTTCAAAAAGGGGGGGGGGTTAAGGTGCTCAAGAAAAAAAAACTGAGAACTAAAATAAGTGTGACTCAAGGTCAATACACTAAAGATAGGTTGGGATAGATAACAGGCTGTGTAGTGTAAAAACACAATTGTACAGAATAATGCAAGTTAATACCAACAACACAAGACAAAGACTGTAGGTTTGAGTCACTGAATGAAATGTTACTGCACAAGAAAAGTGTGCAGAGGTTTTCCAGACTGCTGTGCTTGCCAGTGGTGTACTGTCAAGCAAGCAGTGGTAGTTATCAAACCCTGTCAATATCAAGTTTCACTTGGAACAGAGAAGACTGCAGGTTCAAGCCACTGATTGAAAGGTGACTGCACAAGATAACTTGAACAGAGGTTTTTCAAACTGCCGCGCTCGCCAGATGTGACGTGTAAAGCGAGCAGTGGCAGTTGGCAAAACAGTGTCCAATGCAGTTTTGTAATAAACAAATTCAACTCAAAAATTATGAAGATTGCAAGTTCGAGTCACTAATTGAATGGTTACTGGACAAGAAAACTTGAACAGAAATTATTCAATCTGCCGCGCTCGCCAGATGTGACGTGTAAAGCAGCAAGCACGCTTTCTGAGCTTGATACTCTGTAAGCTGTTTGCTGCTTTGGCCAAGCTAAGTTGTCAAACAAACTGCTTGCCAGATGGACTGTTATCAATGTATCCTTTTATTCACTGGGAAATCCCAGAAAAATCTACACTAAATTACACTGTGAATTTGATCTGTAGTTTTGAAAATGAGCCAAATCGTCTTCGTCAGTCAGATAGTATATCTGCTCCTACTACAGAAATGGACACTTTCAGGGGAAAGTTATTTTGTTATTGTTAAACCTTACTGAGTTTCCAGCAAGTGTGCCCCAGTGGTCTTCAGCCAGATGAGTCTAACCTTTCACTATGGGGATAACTTTCTACTTAGTTTATATTGTTTTATAGAAAATAGTGTAGAGGTACAGGTGATAACAGTACAAAAAAGCAGCAAGCACGCTTTCTGAGCTTGATACTCTGTAAGCTGTTTACTGCTTTGGCCAGGCTAAGTTGTCAAACAAACTGCTTGCCAGATGGACTGTTATCAATGTATCCTTTTATTCACTGGGAAATCCCAAAAAATCTACACTAAATTACACTGTGAATTTGATCCGTAGTTTTGAAAATGAGCCAAATCGTCTTCGTCAGTCAGATAGTATATCTGCTCATACTACAGAAATGGACACTTTCAGGGGAAAGTTATTTTGTTATTGTTAAACCTTACTGAGTTTCCAGCAAGTGTGCCCCAGTGGTCTTCAGCCAGATGAGTCTAACCTTTCACTATGGGGATAACTTTCTACTTAGTTTATATTTTTTTATGGAAAATAGTGTAGAGGTACAGATGATAACAGTACAATATCCTATAACACCAAAACTTGTCTGCTGGAACAAGATGTTGAGTTCACACTGGATAGTGAGTTTGTTCTGTAGTTTTGAAAGTGAGCCAAATCGTCTCCGTCAGTCAGATAGTATATCTGCTCCTACTGCAGAAATGGACACTTTCAGGGGAAAGTTATTTTGTTATTGTTAAACCTTACTGAGTTTCCAGCAAGTGTGCCCCAGTGGTCTTCAGCCAGACAAGTCTAACCTTTCACTATGGGGATAACTTTCTACTTTGCTTATATTGTAGTTACAAAGAGATAGTGTAAACAAATAATGTGACAGCAGAACTAGTTTAAGCTTTAGAATATTGTCTCTGTGTGCAAGATATGCTTGGGCGGATAGGATGGACTTCAGAAATGCACACAGGGTTCTTGGAAATGATATAACTGATTGCACTCGCCAGCCAAAAAGTTTGGCAAATGATTGTTGGTTTATGTACTTTGAGTGGGATGGTATTATTTGCTTTATTCAATTCCACACCTTCTTGGAAAAGTAGGTGTAGATGAAATACAAGATTATTCCTAGGAATAATGTGGAAATACAAGTTAGAATGTACTTATAGCCTGTCTTTATTTCACAACACATCTGTTAGAGAAAAGCTAATAAATAGCCACACTTGAATCGAATTTGGGACTTATTTCAGTTTCAGGAGTTTATTGTACTAAGGGAACAAGCAGTACAATAAAGTAACAAAAATCAATAAAAGAAAACAACAAGAACTTTCAGAAAAAGAAGAAAGAAAGAAATAAAAAACACTAAACTGGCATAAGGTATACTTATGGGATGCAGGGTTTCCTCAATTGCTTAGAGCAATAGGATATTGACTGTTGGAAGACAGCCAAATAGGACGGTCCCCAGTTGGTGAATTAACTGGGGATGGAATAGGGTTCTTCTGGAACAAGGACTGTATAAACAGCCAAGCAATGACAACTAAAAAATAGTTGCCAGCAACCAACAGCTCAGAGGGAGCTGCCAGAACAGGGGCCACTGGATCAGCCAAACAGCAGCAGGAGGTGGAGGTTCCAAGAAGAGCAGGAAGAGAAGACTGGAGAAATGAAGAAATGAAGACTGATCCAGATACTGGCTCTGGGCTGCTCTTTTATACTCTGGAGATCCTTACCTCCCCCCGAAATCTGACAGTTTTACAACCGTCTGACAGCTGTCGTCTGGCTATTCTGACGTATTTTAACAGGTGCATCTGTCAGTTTTGACAAGAAATTAACAGCTGCAGTCAGTATCTGAACAGCTGTGCCAGTTTTAACTAGTCTTTTCCAGCAAGTGCAGGAAAATTTGATGGTTTTACGACCTCCCCCCTAGTTGAGTTATGGCTTTTTTCCAGACGTTTGACCCCCGTTTTCTGACAGGTTTACAACGGGGTGTTGTAAATCATCAAGGTTCCAGACGGGACCCAGACGTTTGACCCCCGTCTTTGTGACAGGTTTACAACGGGGTGTTGTAAATCATCAAGGTTCCAGACGAGAGCCAGACGAAATTTCCAAGGTCATAAATCATTGACCGTCTGCCAGACGACAGGTTTACAACATTTTGGGTATTTTTCTGAGTATTTGTGGGAATTTGTGGGTATTTGTGGGTATTTTGTGGGTGGTCAGATGCTATCCAACCATCCAAACCACTGAAGTGTTTATGCTTTTGTTTGAGGATTGTGTTGTTGTTTGACTATTTAGATGTATATAAGTATACAAATAGGTTTGTTGTGTTATGTTACCTTCTGCTTGTTCACTGCTAAGCTGGCTTGCTGCCAAGCTCTGCTAAGCTGGCTTGATGCCAAGCTCTGCTAAGCTGGCTTGCTGCCAAGGTGGAACATGCAGGACATGTGCACATTGCATATCACAGTAGATACCATATTAATCCTCGAATAAGTCCCTGAGGGATTTATTTTTTGTCAGATTTTTGACTGGGGAGTTTTTCGAGAGGGGGCGATGTGCTGCACCGCATATGCAATGTACTGATTACTGAATGAGCTGCACTCATAGCTGAAATCGAGGGTAGCATTTCGAGGGGGGGGGGTCGGCCTGCCGGTGACGTGTTTATATCTCGGGAACCCCTCAGTGAAAATTGTTGATTTTTCAATATAATATGGTTTCAGGTCGGGGCTAATTACAAGTCCGAGGAAATTTCGCTACGATGCCCCAGACTGGAGATAGAGTGGGTCTATAAAAAGATGGTCTTTGCGAAATTTTTGGGTGACGCCCAGAACATGCAACATTTGAACATCAACATCTCGGCTCTTTGTGAACCGATTTTAGTCATTTAACTTTTAAAACAATCACAAATGTTTGGAGAGTTCATTTCTGTGATCAAATCGGTGATATACAATTGTGCATATACCGATTTGGCGCAATTTCCGCTTGCAAAATTTCGGGCAAAATTATTTTTTTTGGACATGCTATCATATACACTTGATCGCGAGAAACACCATACCGAACTAATGAAATTGATATCTCTCTCCGATCAAAAGTTATAGCGCTTTAAACTTTCGCCTACCATTCCTATAAATGACCTCATGAACAGGGTTGGTTTTATAAAAATTCATTTTAGTAAAATTGTATAAAAACTTTACTTTATTTTTATTTTATTGGTGTTTCATTATATTTTATTTTATTTTATTCCCAAAAGTCATTAATAATAAAAAATGACACATTTTACAAAAATTTTAAAAAAAATTGTACAAAAATTTTACAAAAAATCAGAAACATGCATGCAAGGCCTGAAAAATGTTATAATTAGATTAGACCTATACATGAAAAACCTGTGACAAATTTTTCCCTTATTTTTCAAAAGTTGCATGCAGTATGTATTGTCAGCTAGCTGCAAGTGTAAAGTTACAATTATTGATAAGAATGGTTTGCATTTTCAGTAGAAGGACTACTGGACTGTGCTGGGCACATTTGTAAAATGTCATGCAAAGTGTCAATTGTGTATCCAAATCTTGTGTTTTTGTATACATAGTATGTTTTATATCCAAATCTTATGTTTTTGTATCCAAAAGTTCAGATAAGATTTGGAGTCAACAACAACATAATTTGGATACAAAACATAAGTTTTTGAAATAAAACATGAGATTTGAACACAATTTGCTTGACAATTGATACTTTCATTTTTACATGTCATGACAACTTAATCTTGACTTTACATTTGTCATGACAATTGACACTTTGCATGACATTTTACATGACATTTGACACTTTACAATGCTTGGGACTGCCCCCACCCACATCCATGAATAAACAGGTAGAGACTCAAGCAATGAGACAAAATTTTACAAAAAATATGAATTTTTATACAATTTTACAAAAATACGAATTTTTATACAATTTTACAAAAAATTTACAAAAATTTGAATTTGTATACAATTTTTATTTTTATTCTTAAATTTTCCATTTTAATTTATTTTATTCTTGAATATTCCATTTTATTTTTATTTTATTTTTATTTTTTTCTGAGATTTTGCTGGCTATTTACACAGGTCCTGGCCGGGGACCGGGACCCGGCAAAAAATAATTTTTTTCAAAAATGAATAATTGGTGTGTATGGGTTGTTTGCATGTTAATTTGGTGATAATTCACCTAATTAACATGCAAACAACCCATACACGCCAATTATTCATTTTTGAAAAAAATTATTTTTTGCCAGGTCCCGGTCCCCGGCCGGGACCTGTGTAAATAGCCGATTTTGCCAACCCTGCTCATGAAGAAAAATGCATGAACTTTAAAACGCCATTTCTCGGCCATTTGTCAGCAGATTTTGATTAAAAAACACTTAAAATGATCAGAATAACCTGGAGATTACATTGTCATTCTCGGATTATCTATATATTACTTCAGATTCCGCACACAACAAAATAATGCAAACTCTTGTATGAAATTGTCATGATGGAAATTCATCTAACCACTAAATAAATCTGAGAATGAAAATGTAATCTCTTGGTTTTTCTGATCATTTTAAGTGTTTGTTGGTCAAAATCGGTTGAAAAATGGCCGAGAAATGGCGTTTGCATTAAAGTTTCCCCGGGAATAAAGTTCCATGCATTTTTCTTCATGCAGTCATTTATAGGGATGGTAGGCGGTAGTTTAAAGTGCTATAACCAGGGTTGGCAAAATCTCAGAAAAAAATAAAAATAAAATAAAAATAAAATGGAATATTCAAGAATAAAATAAAATAAAATAAAATGGAATATTCAAGAATAAAATAAAATAAAATAAAATGGAAAATTTAAGAATAAAAATAAAAATTGTATAAAAATTCAAATTTTTGTAAAATTGTATAAAAATTCGTATTTTTGTAAAATTGTATAAAAATTCATTTTTTTTTGTAAACTTTTATCTCGTTGCTTGAGTTTCTACCTGTTTATTCATGGATATGGGAGCAGTCCCAAGTATAAAGTGTCAAATGTCATGTAAAATGTCATGTAAAGTGTCAATTGTCATGACAAATGTAAGGTAAAGTGTAAATTGTCATGACATGTAAAAAATAAAGTATCAATTGTCAAGCAAATTGTGTCCAAATCTTATGTTTTATATCTAAATCTTATGTTTTGTATCCAAATTATGTTGTTGTTGAATCCAAATCTTATGTGAACATTTGGATACAAAAACGTAAGATTTGGATACAATACATACTATGGATACAAAAACACAAGATTTGGATACACAATTTACACTTTGCATGACATTTGACATGACACTTGACATTTTGCATGACAATTGACACTTTACTTTACATTTGTCATGACAATTGACAAATTGCATCACATTTTATAAATGTGCCCAGCACACTCCACTAGTCCTTCTACTGAAAATGCAAACCATTCTTATCAATAATTGTAACTTTACACTTGCAGCTAGCTAACAATACATACTGCATGCAACTTTTGAAAAGTAAGGGAAAAATTTGTCACAGGTTTTTCATGTATAGGTCTTATTATAACATTTTTCTGGCCTTGCATGCATGATTCTGATTTTTTGTAAAAATTTTGTACAATTTTTGTAAATTTTTTGTAAAATGTGTCATTTTATTTTATTAATGACTTTTGGGAATAAAATAAAATAAAATGAAACAAGAATAAAATAAAAATAAAATAAAATTTTTATACAATTTTTATACAATTTTACTAAAATGAATTTTTATAAAACCAACCCTGGCTATAACTTTTGATCGGAGATATATATCGATCTCATTCTTTCGGTATGGTGTTTCTCGCGATCAAGTGTATATGATAGCATGTCCAAAAAAATAATTTTGCCTGAAATTTTGCAAGCGGAAATTGGGCCAAATCGGTATATGCACAATTGTATATCACCGATTTGACCACAGAAATGAACTATCCAAACATTTGTGAGTGTTTCAAAAGTTTAATGACTAAAATCGGTTCACAAAGAGCCGAGATATTGATGTTCAAAAGTTGCATGTTCTGGGCGTCACCCAAAAATTTCGCAAATGACCATCGTTTTATAGACCCACTCTATCTCCGGTCTGGGGCATCGTAGCGAAATT
>OZ038452.1:3272558-3368369 GCA_964036195.1 Sphaerolaimus hirsutus | reverse complement strand
GACACCAGCTTCAACGATACCTTTGGCGCTTGCCACTACACCGATCAAAAGCGCCATGGCGCTATATCTGTGTGGCGCCAAAAAGAAAACGCCTAGAAAAAAGCACCATGTCGCTTCTGGCGCTTGGCCCTATTTTTCTCTGACGCCATTGGCGCTGGAATTCGGAAAAGCGCCATGGCCAGGCGCTAGGCGAAAGTTCTGGCGCTCTTTCCATCACTATCCCAAGGGAAAAAACCGACGCTAGTGACATCAGAAAACGCGTGAAGCCAGCAAAAATGGCTGTGTGTGCGTGCAGTATATGCGGTGAAGCGCCATGAAGTGTCACCGCTGTGAAGTCGCATCACCGCTCAATTCATCGTGACGTATAGTGAGTAGTGATGGAATGGCGCCATGGCGCTGGCGCCATTTGAGGGCGTCAAAGGGCGCCGCGCCATGGCGCCCTTTTTGTGTGGCGCCCTTGGCGCCTGGCGCCCACTTTCTGAAAGGCGTCATGGCGCCCTTGGCGCTTGACGTCCTCTTTCCGTGGCGCCCAAACAAGGCGCCAGAATGGCGCCAGCAGTGTGTTGCGTTTACCAACAAATGCGCGTCCGTGGATAATCGAAATTCACTCGAAAAATGGACGAAGTGGTCCCAGTGGATGGAAATGTTTCTCGTGGAGCAGATAATTTAGACTGTTGAACTTGAAAACTAGCAAATTAACAGATTCAAATCATCATAATCCCACTTTCATACACTTCAAGAAAACATCCATTGGAAAAATCTGTTTGAAGCGGATGCATTGTGCCTGCACACACTAGTTTTCACACGAAATTTCGAAAACTCACAAATGAGCTTAGAGCGCATTTGAGTTTTCCACAATGAGGTGGCCGTCAACTACAGTTGATGGAGATTAAAAATGACTCTTTGTGGAAAACTCAAACACGTTCAAAGCTCATTTATGATTTTTCGAAATTTCGTGTGAAAACTAGTGTGCGCAGGGCCATTGTTTTGTCGAATGAGAATTTCCAGTGTTTTAGGTGAACATGTGTGTATGATTTTATGCAACAAAATTGTTGCTAGTTTCGTTTTTGCTAATGAAATGTTTGTTTGTTTTTGTTGTTGTTTTTGCAAACAGCAGAGAGAATGTGAATAAAAAAAGTGAATGTGTGCAATACAGTGTTACAGCAACATTTTTAGCACACACAGAGTATCGTATGCACTTATTTGTTGCCCTTGATGCTTGGCGCCGTCTTTCTGTGGCACCCTTGGCGCTTGGCGCCCTGTTTCCAAATGGCGCCATGGTGCCATTGGCGCCTGGCGCCCTTTTTTCTGGCGCTTTTCCATCAGATCCTATAATAGGCGTACTATTTCGTGTGCAAAGTATACGCAGTGCAAAATATAGCCAGAGCCGTGAAGTTTGGATGTTTAAATAAAAAGTAACTGCATCGTGTGTACATTTATTTTCACGTTAGGCACTTTTTTATGCCAAGGTGCACTACCAAAACCCTGAAAAAAGGTCGATGGAACGAATATGGTACTTTATGGTGCACAATTACTCAGGATATAGCGAAAAAATGTAAAAGATCAACCCTAACCCTGTCACGTTGAAAGGGCTATGGATGTTCACACTTTGCCAAAAAGTACAAATGTTTCCTCTCATTGTTATATTCTAGGGATAGCGTCACAAAAAAATCACGTTTAAAAAAGTGAGCTGTTGAAAAAAGCGCTTTTTTCCATCCCTAGTGCTATTCATAAGTATGTGGTCAAGTCCGGACAACGCGGAACATACGTTAAAACAACAGAGTTGGTCAAATACTGGTATTTTTGGTAAACGTAAACATAAACGTAAATACCTTTTCCAAAATGAGAGTATAAATACTAAAACGTAAGGTATTTTTAAAATACCTGGGAAAACGTATAATAAAACGTAAACGTAAAAAATTATTACCATATTTCATCTAATAGAAGGGCGCCCCTCCATTTTACACCAACTTTCTATCATGGAGACACCGTCTGTTGGAAGCTGCCTATAAAATCTACACAAATAGTTCGTTACGTTGTCCTTATGAGTTGTGTGATTTCATGTAAAATTTGGGTGTTGGAATAGACTTCCAATCTAATAATAAATAGAAGGTTTTAACAAGCAGAAATTCATTATTTCCATAAATCGTAGAGTGAAGTGCAATCAGAAAGTTTCAGGCACCAAAACGCGATACCCGAAAATGTCACAGCAATCAAATGCTAGCAGACAGCGGAATAGGTCGAAGTTGAAAGACAATTATTAAACATTTAAAGACATTGTTTACATTTAGATGAAAACTGCATACTTTCTAGGCTAGACAAAATAAGGTAAAAATGTAAATACGCCCAAAGTTGACGGGAAAAATGGTGAAGTAAAAAAGAATGTAAAATGCCTAAATATGCTTTGTTGATAATTATCTAATTTTCCGCAAGTGCGGCACACTCCCAACAACAAAAATTGGCAGAGTTCAAATTATCATTTGATCATTGAATCAAGCCACTCTTCAGGGTCTTCCAAGGTCTCATTGCTCTCTCTGTTCACATTTTCGAAGTCTGTTTCTGGGACTGGGGAAGTTCCTGCATCGACAGGATCTGGCACTGCGGTGGCTGCGTCGCGCTGCTCGACGTTGCTAGTTGAACTGCTGCCGCTTGCTGGGGGTTTTGAAAAGTCAATTTTTTGTTGCAATGATGATTTGTTTGCAAGTTTTCCATATTTACTTTTGAGCTGTTGACACTTTGACTGCTTAAGTTGAATTTTACTTTTGAACTTAACCGGTTGAGTTGATTTACGCACCAGTTTTTTGCTGGACTCAGCGACTGAGTCGACCTCATCATTACAATCTGTGGTGTTCTTTTTAGAAGGTCTGGGTCCAAAGATTCTGTCGAATCTTTTCTTCCAAGGCTCCCTTCCCGGGATTGTAATTGCGATTGAGCTGGGAGGGTGTTCCGCCATGTCGAAGCATATCTCTCCCTCTTCTGGCGGCGTGTCATTAATGATGACCGGAGTTTTGGGGATTGATTTACTGGTTGATTTTGCGTCTGATTGGTTGAAAGAATCGGCAAGTTGTTGAGGTTGAACGCCAAGTCGATCGGCCCATCGTTTGAGGAAATTTGCCTTCTGTTTGTTGAGACGTTTTCTAGCGAGCTTGAATGCCTTCTTACCCGGTTGAAAAGTCTGCGGTTTCCTTTTTTGCCTCGGCACCACGACGGTCCATTGACTGCTTTCCACTGAAAATAAAGGTAAATTAAGTAACAGGTAAGGGCTAATGAAATTACTATGATTAAAATGTTGAATACAGTTTGTAGTGGGCCAGTCAGTAACTTATCCAATATTGATACACTACCACTAGATACTCCTTGAATTATATGACCTAATTCTTTTCCTACTCCTTCAAAATATGCACCTGCACCCTGACCCAACCCAGCAATAAATGCTTGAACTGCTTGAGGGTCATTTGACATAGTTGACACAAATTGAACAGATCTACTCATTTGATTTTCAAGATGATGAATTTTCTGAAAATGATGATGAGAAGCGGTTAAGCTAAAAGCAATATCAGTCATGCTTTTGCCAGGTGCTCCTGTAATGTTTAAAATAAATGGTTGCCACGATCCTTTCCAAATCAATTCCACTGGAACTTGAGTTATGTGTAAGTTAGTGCGACCATTTTCATTTGCCCAGGAACCATCTTCAAGTTGATAATACTTATGGTCCTTGAATTGACAATTATCTAATGGTGAATGTGTGATGAGATCCGATGTTCCAGGGGCAACAAATAATAAGTGTGAATGATTGTGAAGCATTACAGGCAGAAATTTGTAACAAGTACCGTTGAATTGATGTGAAAAGTAAATAGCTTTTGCAGTCACTGTTTTACATTCCCAAAACATCAAAATGTCTCCATGCCATTCAGCATAGATATCTACTCTGCCCAGTAATGCTCTCAATCCAAGCGTTGGATTGAAGGTGATAAGTTGATTGATAATGGTTAATTGTGTTTGACGTACATTACACAATTGTTGCCAAATAGTAGCAAACTGTTGACTTTCCATTTCAGCCAATTTTTCAATTGTATATTGACGTTGGCTGGTAATGAAATTAGTGAAATCTACCATAGCTTTGTGTTTGGGATCGAACCTATTTAATTGTAATTGTTTGAAATTCAAAGTTTTGATTTCAGTAGATTTTTTGATAATTTCGATGAAAGTTGAACCTTGATCTGTGTACACCGCATTCTTTGGTACACATTGAGCACCATCCAAATGAGAAGCATTTTCTGAAAATGAGAATGCTGCTTGAATGGATTCTATCACTATATGTTTATTTGTCATTTTCGCTTGAAAATATCCAAATTCTTCATAAGCACATTGATGTTGAAATGTTGATGAATTCCATATAGAAACTCCATTTTCATAATCTGTACAGTACCCAGCCGTAGGGTTACAATGAGACAAATCTTGCAATTCTGATACCAACTTTAAACCATCAAGGCTTGACACCATGCCTAATTCAATATGAAAATTAGTGATTGAATTAGTGTAATTGCTGCAAAAATAACAATAATCGATATGAAGCGTTTGATTTGTGCTCCATAGCGCATCATTAATTTTTATCAATGGAATATTTTTCCATTTCTTTTCTTGAAATGCCTTTTGACATTCTGCTACCATTACTAATTTGTTGACAAGTATTTCTGGTGGCAACATTGATTTTCCACCTACTATACTCATATAGGTGATTATAGTGTGAACTTGTTCGAAGCATCTAAATATTTCAGTTCGTTGAGGCTTTTGTCTCAATGTCCACACTTTTACATCTACCTTTTTTATGTTCGATTTAGGGGGAAATGAGCACCGTACTTCGCTTGGAATTTGAATTGCATGTCCGGTGCGAGTTTTATGACATAAATTGAAGTTTCGATGATATTGTTGAGACCATGGCACTGTTGAAGTTGATCCTAGAGTTGGCAAAATAACCATTGAAACTACAGCACACCAGAATGCATAAGTACCGGTAAATTGACAAGTTCTACTCGGTTGTTTTCTTTTGTCTTGCAGCTTTTTCTTCTTTTTATTCTTTTGTTTTCCTTGAATTTCATTTGATTCTGTTGATGTTGACTCATTTATGGGTTCCGGTTTTGTACCTGGTATTTCAAGTGGGTACAATTGTGCTGGTGACCTATCAAACGTTGAATAATTTGTTGAGATAGTTACACTTCTAATTTTTCTATCTGATGAATAGTTTAATTGTTTAATGCGGCCAAGGTGCCATGCGCCCCTTGGCTGTTTGTCTACTTTGACTAGTACTACTTGACCGACTTGAGGGGTTTCTACAATTTCACCCCTTTTTGGTTTGGATTTCATTTGACTGTCTTTGAGTGCGTCTAAGTATTGTCTTGACCACTCATTCCATAAAATTATTCTATTTCTTTTTATTATTGACCATAATTCCATTATATCATCTTTCTCTTTCTCAGCTATGGTTTTCAATTCAATTTGATCTAAACAATTTACATTTTTATCAGTTGAACATTTTTCATCCAGATGACATTCAGTTGGAGGTGTCCCCCACAAAAAATGAATGGGTCGCAATATTGCGGCCCCTGCATCTGATGCTGAAATGCATGTCAAAGGTCTAGTGTTGACTGCAAATTCTACATCCAAGATGACTGTTAAAAATTCACTCCAAGTTAAAATACGTCTCCCACATGCCTTTTTTAACACTCTTTTGACAACCCCCACCATGCGTTCATACACTCCACCTTGCCAAGGGCTATAAGGGGTAGTGAAAGTCCATGAAATATCTGGCAGGGATATTGCACAGTGTTTGAACGCAGGGGCGTTATCAGAGTATATTGAATGTGGCATGCCTCTGCGGGCGATGAAACGGTTGATGGCTTTAATAGTTTCAGCCGTTGAAACCGCTGAGCATGATTCCAGATGAATAGCTCGTGTTGAGAAGCATGTAAATAGTAAGATATATTGTTTATGATTACTTCCATTCAACGAATAGTAGAGTGGCCCCATAAAATCAATGCCACAATGTTGAAAAGGTTTGACTTGTTGTTGAACACGTGTTGATGGCAACACATGAAATTCAGGTAATTTGAACGCCCCACCTTCAGCTTTGCGGCAAGTGACACAATTTTTTAATAATTGCCCAATTACCTTGCGCACATTCGGTAACCAGCATGTGTCTCGTACATCCGCTAACGTGTGTATTAATCCACCATGTTGATTGAGTGAATGGTAATGTTGAATTACTAATTGAGTCAATTTATGATGTTTTGGTAGGTAGTAAAGAACCAACTGTTGTCGACTACCTGGTGCAGGAACACGCAATTTCTTAACAATGACACAATCCTCATCATCCCATGCAAATTCAGGGTGATGATGTGAATCCAGCACCTTGATGAGCGGTTGAGCATCAGTCCATTGAGCAATTCGCAGGACATGTAACCATGCTTCCTGCCGTTCTGATTTAGTGATGATTGATGACAAGTATTGATTGTTACATTCCTTACGGTGTTTCAAGAAGTAAGTGAACCTTTTTAGGCGCACTACAGTGCCTAAAAGTTTGTTGAGAGAGCCGAATCGATCGAAATCGAGTTGAAAGGGGTTGATTACACCTATTTTCTCGGACTCTGATTTCGGTCTATTTTCTGTCGCGGCGCCAGCCCAAATTGGCTGCGCAATTCTATCAGTTGATTTAGCGATTTCTGTCGTTACTTGGTGATAAGCACTTATGTCTAGAAATTCGCTGCTTATAGGGGCACGCAAAAATTCTGGGCCCCCTTGCCACAAATCACTTTCAAGCACTTCTGTCAGAGTGCAACCACGTGAAGCTATATCTGCTGGATTCACTTCAGTGGGCACTTTGGCTAGTTTCACATTGAATTTGTTGATTATTTCATTGATGGCTGCAACCCTGTTATGCACAAAGGTAGCCAATGGTTTAGCAGTTTTCAACCAGCCTATGGCTACTGTACTGTCAGTCCACAAAAATATTTGTTGAAATTTCCAGCCCCCCATATTTGCTAATTCTTCATGCATGTATGTGATTAATTTTGCTCCTAAATTGACAGAGAGTAATTCTAATCTGGTTATTGGGGTAGTGGCCCCAGTTTTTGAAGGTAACGGTGATAATTTAGTTCTGGCCGCCAAAAATGCTGTGTTGAACACGTTTTGATCTTCCGAATCCGGTTGCCGCACATAAACACATGTGGCGTAACCGATTTTTGAAGCATCACAAAAAACATGCATTTCCAGGGGTCTGGTTGAATTTGTTACATCAATTCCTAGATCATGTAGTGATCTGGTTACTTGAACTTGGTTGACTTGACTTAAATGGGTTTGCAACCTCTTGAGGAGTTCTTCAGCTTTGGGATCATCAATTATGTCATCCCAAGTTGAGGTGCGAGTTGTCTGGAGAAGCGTTGACAGTTGACTCTTTAAAGTCAAAATTGCTGGCGCTGTTAAGCCCATAGGGTCATAAGCTGACGCCAGCAATTTATTTAAATTTCTCCTAGTTGGGAGGTTGATGCTAAATGGGTCAATTTTTGGTGTTGATAAGTTGAAGATGTCTGAATCTGGGTCATATTTAATGCCCAGTACTGAAAGAGTTTGCCCTATTTTTGGACTGTGATCCATGAAAGGTATTTGATCCATTACCCACTTGCTGTTTGACAGCCATTCACGCATGTTCATAGAACACGCGTTGAATGACTCCTTCACCAAATGGTATATGTCGACCGCTTGAGATTCATCATTGAGACTCATGATGAAGTTGTCGACATATATGTTATTCAGAGTCAAAATTATTTCATTGGCCCTCTTCGGGTCTTGAATTTTGAATTTTTCGGCTTCATTTTCTAGATGATACTTGATTACAGTGCCCAAAATAGATGGGCTGCAAACCAATCCAAACAATACTCTAGTGAAACGTAAAATTTGAATGTTATTTTCTGGGTCGGTATTGTCTGAATTTTTTAGCCAAAAAAATCGAGCAAAGTCTTTGGCGTTGGGGTGCAAAGCAATTTGCAGAAACGCTTTTTCGATGTCGGCGATTAATACAATTTTTCCAGCCCGGAACCTAATTAACAGTCCCAAAGCTTGTGGTGTACTTATGGGTCCCCGGTACAAACACTCGTTGAGACTGGGTTTACCAGCTGAACCATCATATACAACTCTACATGATGTTGATTTGCCCGGGGTGATGACTGGTGAATGTGGTAAATAGTGAGTTTGGGAATTTTCTTCTTCACCATAACATGGTTCAATTATTCCCTTACTTAGTTGATCATCAATCACCTTCTTATATTGTTGAAAAAGATTTGGGTCTCTTTGAAGTCTTCTCATTAGCGACATAAAACGTGAGAAGGCTTCTTTTTTGTTAGCTGGCAAATCTTTTATGTTAGATTTGTATGGCCATTCGACCACGTATCTATTTAAGGTTGAATCGAAGGTGATTGATTCAATGATGAGTTCCTCAGCGATATCATCATCGATGACGTATGGATCGTCACCGATCCCTATAGCTTCCACACTGTGAAACTGTCTGAGCGTTTCTTTTCCAATTGCCGTTGCACTTGATGAAAGTGCAAATGACGCCAATATTGATTCACTTTCATCCGCGTCCACTTGCGTTGAACCCGCGAACATGAATCCTAATGTTGAATCCACCACCAGCAGCCCTGAGGGCAACTCAATGTCTACTGGGCGGATTTTGAATTTCCAATAGTTATCTTGTCCGATAACTACTGCTGGCTGATTTTTGTAGGTTGAGCGTTGATTTCCTTGTTGATGTTGATTTTGAGATGTTACAAATTGCGCAGCAAAATATTCTTGCGCATTTGTACCCCACTTTTCATAAATGAAATCCATGTCTTCATCAGATAAGGGGGGTGGTTGAACATAAGTTGCCAGCTCACTCACTGAGCGCAATGTGAGCCTGACATCTTCTTCCCTATTTTTTCCTTTGAAGGGAATAATTACATCCACTATTTTAGCTTTGACGGTAATTGGTTTTTTGACGGCGAATACATTCATTGAGAGTAATGTTTCACCTTTGGGTTCTAATCCCAATTCCTCAGCTACTGTTGATTTGATGTAGGAATGCTCACACCCCGAGTCAAAAAATATATCCATCTTATCTAACACATTTTGGCTATCAGGATCGAATAAGTATGACTGGGCCACTTGAAGTCTTACAACTGGTCTAAAAGTGGACTTACCGGGGTTAACGTTGACCGGCGGCTTCTGGCAGTAGCTTGCCGCTGACGTCATTGACTGTGAAAAGTTGCACGTTTCCGTCCGCTGAGGAGTAGCAACGTAAATCATCTGAGAACAGGCGAAATTTGCTGAAGTATCTTCTGTTGAGGCATTATTTGAGGTTGGGTTTTTTGTCACCTGTTGAGCGGGTCTTTCCACAGTCGACGGCCTGCCGAATTTTTCGGGGCACAGGGCCGTGTGGTGAGCATTTTTCGCCCGGCAGTAGTAACAACTTAGCGGGGTGGTGCAATTTTTCGCTTGGTGATTTTTCCTGGTGCATCTGATGCACAACTCTTGGTGTTTTCGCAGAAAATCTAATCTTTCGGCTCGAGTTCCCACTTTTTTACAGTCAGTTGAGTAGTGGTTTTTGAGGCCACAAAACAAACAATTGTAAAGTGGATTTGCACCCCCCGCCGCTACTGGGGCCTGACGCTGAAATCCCTTTTTCTGTGCTGGCGCCGTGCTCGACGAGCTGGAAAAGGCGACAGTACTTTGGGATTGTGATTTGGATGACTTATTTCCCTTTTTTGAACTACTGGCACTCGACTCAGTGGATTCAGTAACTGGTTTCATTGAATCCAACCTTGCCTTTGCCACCTCATGTAAAGATGAAACGAACCGTCCAACATCCATGCGGACTTCCGGTTGACCGCGATTCGCATTGCGGTACTCGTCGTTGACTGCCAACATGATGTTTGATGGCAGACACCCTTTCAGGTGTTTGAGCACAGCGCCCGTCTCAGTGGCCTCGCCGCGCTCTTCGAGTTGTTTGAGAGTTGAAATTAGGGTTCTGGTGAATTTTATTAAGCTGTCCCCCCTACTGGTTGGGTGCTCAATAGTCAAAAGTTTGTCCCACAGTGCATTTGTGACTTGGGATGTGTCTCCAAAATTTGCTTTCAATAAATCGATAGCATTTTGATAATCGGTGCCGTCGACTTTTAGCCCGGCCAATAACTGTTTAGCATCACCTACTAACGCTTTGCTTAGATAAGTGAATTTTAAGCCACTTGACACATCAGTTCTGTCATGCATTTGGGACTTGAAAATTTGCCACCAGGACTCCCATAAAAGGGGGTCCCCATTATACGGTTCCAATTCAATTTTTGGTAACCGCATTAATTGTTGCTGTGACCCAGGGTCACGCTTTGGCTTTGAAGTTGATTGGGGATCTACAGATGGTTCAGACTTACCTTGCGTCTGTCTGGTCCATCCCCACTCCACGTGCTGCTTGGCATTTTCTAACTGGGCCGAAACGATCGCCATATTTTCTCGCATTTTGTCCAATAGCGGGTAGATGCCGGCCTCGTCGTATAGCGTGGTCTGCATCTTCCTGACTTCCATCTTGGTCTGCTCTTTGTCCTCAACAGTCGCTCCCATTTGTGTGCTGGCCTTGATAATCTCCTGCACGCCAGCCTGATATTTATCAGCCGACTGTTGAAGTACGTTGATTTTTTGTTGATAAGTGTTGAGTTGAGTAGCTAATTGCATTTTCGCTTGCTGCGCCATTTGGTAGTTAGACTCCTCAGTTCTATTTGAGTCATATTCGAAACTCAAAATAGGTTCTTTTAGCAATTTAACGGCCGCGGTGCGGTACGCATTAAGCGATGAGCGCAATCCTAACGTAGGAGTTACTTCGCTCATTCTGTGACAGAAAAATATGTTATAGCGAAGTTGAAATTGTCTGTTGGAGTTTTCAGTTGACAATTTGGTTCGGTTAACAGGACTGTAAACTAGTTTACAATCCTGCCGGCTGCGCCATATAAAATCTACACAAATAGTTCGTTACGTTGTCCTTATGAGTTGTGTGATTTCATGGAAAATTTGGGTGTTGGAATAGACTTCCAATCTAATAATAAATAGAAGGTTTTAACAAGCAGAAATTCATTATTTCCATAAATCGTAGAGTGAAGTGAAATCAGAAAGTTTCAGGCACCAAAACGCGATACCCGAAAATGTCACAGCAATCAAATGCTAGCAGACAGCGGAATAGGTCGAAGTTGAAAGACAATTATTAAACATTTAAAGACATTGTTTACATTTAGATGAAAACTGCATACTTTCTAGGCTAGACAAAATAAGGTAAAAATGTAAATACGCCCAAAGTTGACGGGAAAAAATGGTGAAGTAAAAAAGAATGTAAAATGCCTAAATATGCTTTGTTGATAATTATCTAATTTTCCGCAAGTGCGGCACAAACTGTGCCTAAACGTCTTTCTTCTCTGCTCTAAATAGTTTCTTCGAACTAAATATGTCGAAGTTGTCACTTCACAAGACACTCGCCCCATGCGACTCGCCTGTACACAAAGCACTCGGCCAGAGCCCCGCCCACTTCCCCCCCCCCTTTGGCAGGACGTGTCGAGCGGCGACTCGTTGTCGCTGCGCTGCGGCCGGTGCAACGCGCACCTGGAGCACCTGGACGAGGAGACGCTCAACCTGTGCGTGATCTGCCTGGAGACGTTCGTGGAGAGGGAGCCGGCCATGGCCGCCGACCTGCTGCCGCGCATGCTCCAGGCCGTCGCCAGGTACGTGCGCCCGGGTGAACTTTACACTTTACAGGCTTGGGACTACCCTACCCGTTGATGAAGTGCGGCATCAGCTCCGCTCAAGACGTACTGAATTCTATTTGTTGTTTTATCGTGTGTGTTTTAAATGGATTGAAAAACGTAAAAAAAAACTCGAATAAACCACCAAATTTCCCACAACCATTTACCCCCTTCCATCGCACCCCCTGAACACGCAACTTTAAAGTTGCCTCTAAAGTTGCGAACGCGCAGACTGGCGCAAGTGGCGCAGCACGACTGGCAGGCCGAGTCGAACGTGTTCGTGCCGGGCAACAACCGGTCCGTGTGCAGGCAGATGCTGCGCGTCGTGCTGCACCAGCTGTCGCCCAACTCGCTCTTCCTGCAGCTGTTCCAGTCGGATTTGAGGGGTGCGTGCCTGTGCATCGACTGCAGACGTTTGATTGACGATTGACGTTGATTGATTGCACACCTGTAATGTTGAACTGATTTATGTTTTTTTTCGAACACAAACAGGAGATACGATTCAGATAGTGACGCATGCACATGCACAAATACTATATTTTATGCAAAAAGCGGATCCATAACAATGCTTTTACACGTAGGTACACACTTTGTGAAATTTCTGGGCAAATAACACCAGGACCACGAACACCCCTGGAGGATTGCGTTCAGTGGACAATTGTGTGCAACAATGGACAATAAACACCCTGGACAACCGCGGCACACGCACACGTTAATAACACAGCGCGGGGCAGCCGTGTGCAACGATGGCAAAAACACACATATTAAATACGGAAACTCATTGTGTTTCCGTGTTTTTGTTTAACACAGAAACACGGAAACTCAACAATTTTGAAAAACACGGAAACTCAAATGAGTTCTTTTTTGGAGAACACGGAAACACAGAAAATACGGAAATGTTTTTTGAGTTTTTTTATTCAAGCAATTGAAGGCACACGATTTGAACTGAACAATGTGTGTATGTTCATACATATGGTATGCATGTATGTATAGTGTGTAAATATGTACATAGTATCAAGTTTAACAATGAAATAAGTATCCAAAAAAATTATGGTGTCTGCATCTCCTGGTGGTTTCAACAATATTAGGGACTGTGATCGAAGTGTTGAGGAGTGTCCACCAGGGTCTGCTAGCTCACACCATTGAACTCGGGGCTCCTCACCTCCCAAGCTGGCAAAATTATTGGTCACCCATTTGGAACCATCTCTAGTGGACTCATTAAAATTTTCCAATACAAGACAGAACATATGCAAAACCAAAATTTGATAATAAAACCACTGTATCAACAGTAAAATGCTGTAAAATTCAACTTTTTGTAAAACAACTTGAGTTTTTACCAAAAAAACTGGAGTTTTTATCAAAAAACTTGACTTTTTATCAAAAAACTTGAGTTTTTATCAAAAAACTTGAGTTTTTAACAAAAAACTTGAGTTTTTCCCAAAAAACTCAAGTTTTTTCAAAAAAACACAGAAATAAAACACAGAAACTCAAGTTTTTTTCGTGAAAAAAACTCAAAACACAGATATTCATTTTTGAAAAACTCAAAATACAGAAAGTGTTTTTATTTTGAGAACTCACCCATCGTTGGCCGTGTGCGTTGTGCGGCAGCGATGCGTGTGCCGCTGTTGTCCAGGGCAGAGTTGTTAAAATACCGGTATTCCGTAAATACACTTTACAAATTTTGAGTATGGATACTGAAAGCGTAAGGTATTTTTTAAATACCTAGGAAAGCGTAAATAAAAGCGTAAGCGTAAAAATCTTTTTGCTTTTTGCTCAGTGAAATCTTTCCAAATCAAGGTCTCGGTGACATTTTTCGGATGTCCATTTAGCATAGTCTGCCCTAATATTTTGTTTGGTTATTCATCGGCAGCAACATTTAAGTCATCCTCATTTTCTAACGTGGAGTTTGTGCTGGCAAGGGCGATAAAATCGTCGTCGGTATCCATTTTCAGCAACAACGTTTTCTCACCTGAAGCCACAATTTTGCTCGATAACACAGTACCTATTAACAAGACATTAATATTGCGACACAATTTATACATGTGCCACTATTTCCAGTGCATTACTGCACACACGCAGTCATTTTTTGGCGCATTTCACGCTTTTTTCTGTTTTTACGCTTTTTCAAAAGCGTAAAACTAAACTGTGTGAAAAGCTTTTTTACGCTTTTAGTACCCGGGTAATTTGGTCGGGAAAGCGTAAAAAAGCGTACGGGTATTTTATGAAAGCGTAAGCGTAAGCGTAAGTATAAATACCCATTTACCCGGGTATTTCGGGTAAGCGTAAATACGCTTTCGCAACTCTGGTCCAGGGTGAATGCTGCCACTACGCACACAATTGTCTACTGAGCGCAGTTGTCCAGGGGCGTTTGTTGTCCACGGCCGCTGGGTGTCTTAATATTTAGTTATTAACATTGCAGAGCGCGGTTTCTTCAAAGCTATCTCTGCCTCGTTGGCAGATTTCCAAGAACTGACTCCAGTCAACCTGCTGCAGATACTACTAGAGGTTTGTGAACTAGCAAATTACAAACAATCATAATCCATCAATTTCAAACAATCCATATCTCGTCAACCAGTCAATCAAAGAAAACGGCACCGCTGAATGAGGTTGCCTCGGCGCGATAGTGAAAACTTACATTCAAAGCACAATATGTTACATTAGGGTCAATATTTAAGCACCACTTTAAACACAACACAGTAAACCTCCCCGTGCCAAAACTGCGCCGCCAAACACCCCCCCCCCCTGGGGACCTATTCGAGCATGGGCAGCGTTCGCAGGACGTGCAGTCGCACTGGGTGACGTGCATGCGGCGGTTCGTGTTCAACCTGTGCCAGTACGTGCTCACGCTGTCGCCCGACCCCCAGGCGCCCTGGCCCGCCGTGGTCGCGCTGCTCGACGCTTTTGTACGCAGGTCAATGGGTGGTGGCTGTAGGCGTACTGTGCAGATATTGTTTCGTCAGATCAAATTTTCGTCGGGACTTTTCGAGTTCAGAACTTCAGAAAAGTGCAGAGTGCACTTCAGAAAAGTTAATTGCGAGTGATGTAAAAGCGTCAGGGTTTTTTTGGCGCCTGGCGCCATTGGCACTTGTCGCTAAACAATGTGTATAAAACTTTTTTCAAGCCCGGTCTAGTCACTGCCAGACAATGTGATCTATAAAATTTCACGCGCAGATACGCCCAGGACGCGACCAAGGAGCGTTTGCAGGCTGATTTCGAAGATTTGCCAATCATCATGAACTTTTTCCTCCGACTGCCTGGATTCGGACAGATGAAGGTCACTTTACTGCGTTTTGGCTTTATTTGGGTGCCAAAGGTTATTTATTACGTTTGTCCGTGTTGATAAAAGGTGCAGGAAAATAACCCAGATGTCATGGGCCATAAAATTTTTTGAGCCTTTTCAACTGAAGGACATTTCACAGGGGCGAATAATCCCTGGACGTTTAGACACCCCTGGATATTTATTCCTTGACTCCACAGGGGCTGGCACGGGCCCCAGTAATATATGATTGGCACATGTGTGTTAGTCAAAAATAACCTCAAAAATAATCACAATGGCCTGGGTTTTTTCAAAGTTTTTTTTTGAAGGGCAGCTCGAGTCTGGCCGAGGGCTTCGCCAAGGTGGTCAGTTTGGCCGTGGAGATGACCCCCGTCAAGCTGGTCGACCTGCTCAACATCTGCTCCGCCTGCAACCGCGCATTCGTCAAGGTACACAAATCCGTGTCTCATTTGAACATGACAGCGCAACGGAAGCAATTAAGTCTTCAAATAAATGGATATAAATGGGTAATAAATGTGTCCAAACAGGATATATTTGGACATAAAAACGTATATACCGTATTTCCTCGAAATACCCCCCGGGGGGTGATTGTTTCATAGTGGTCCCGAGAGGGGGGGGGGGTTAAACGAGGGGGGGGGGTATTTCGAGGGGGGGGGTTATTGTTTCACACGAAAATTTTTGAAAACCAAGTACGAAATTGTCGTCTGAAACGTACGCAGACGTCGAAAAATGTAACGAAAACCGCCATTTATAAGGTTCTGTAGACTAATATTAGTATGTAGATGGTATGTACACTGTTCTAACGTGACACCGACATTGTTTTAACGTGTGTTCTGCAGTACACTGAACACAAACTACAGTTATTGTCATGTACGTTCCCTTTTACACTCAATTTGGGGGGGGGTATTTCGAGGGGGGGGTGATTGTTTCATAGTGGTCTCGAGAGGGGGGGGGGGGTCAAACGAGGGGGGGGTATTTCAAGGGGGGGGGGGTATTTCGAGGAAATACGGTAGCTACACAAAATAGTCTAGGTATGTGTAGCTGCAATGCAAATTAGCAGTAATAAATACATCATGTACATTGCATATATGACGTATTTATTACGTACATGACGTACATCATTCCGAAGGGGTGTATTTCGACGGGGGTTATTGTTTCCCCAGCCCATTTTGAGGGGGGGGGTCATGTCGAGGGGGGGTTGATAATTCGAGGTAATACGGTATGTATGATGTATGTGGCTGCGCGCAGGAACGGGACCGGCTGTGCATCGCGCGCGCGTGCATCAACCAACTGCTGCAGGCGCTCAAGTTCAAGATCACCTTGCCCGAGGCGAACTACATGATGCTTCTCAATGTGAGTCACGCTTGTTTGTTGAATACTTGCAAGTTTTGATAAACGTAAATTCCCATCTTTGATTTCCTTTAGTTTTTTTCTCAGGTGGATAACTTTTCATACTTTTATGGGAATACGAAACTGAGTGAGAATTACTTTGAGTGAATTTAAACGTATAATAGTACCTAGTACTGCTAGGTAAAGGTATTTTCGGGTGTAACGAAATATACTCGGCGGACATGATACTCTGCTTTCGCACTCATTTATGTCTCACGCTGGAGGCGTGCAAATGTTGATAAATATTGCGCTGTTTGTAAAAAAGATGAAAAAATCATTGTTTTTATAAGTGGGCGCGCCCTACAGTCCGACCGCACGTGCCCTACCAACCCCCCCCTCCACCCCCCCAGCTGATGCTGCAAGACTGCGGCGAGGTGGTGCCGGGGGCGGAGTGGCTCGACGAGCACCTGTACTCGACGGGGGCGGCCGAGTGCGCCAAGCCCTACGTGGAGGACATGGTCGCGTTCATCGCCGACCTGCACGTGCTCAACCGGATCAAGCTGGTCGCCAGGGAGGGCCGCTTCCGCGAGGACACGCTCGGCGGCGACTTGAAGGCCGCCCTCAGCCAGTACGTGGCCGTGGAGATCGGCAAGGGCAACTACAGGGACCCCAGGACCGTGCTCAGGTACCTGCCCTGGCTGCTCACGCCGCCCTCGGTCACGCAGCAGGTGCGTTGCTCTTAGCTATTTTTGCATTGTATGTGCAGAGCAGAGTACTCAACTTTTTTAAAAGTAAACGTAAAGTAAAAATTGGCGAAATGGAGCAAATTTGCAGAGTTGGAAAAACGTATTTACGTTTACCCGAAATACCCGGTTATTCGGGTATTTATACTTACGTTTACGTTTACGTTTTCCAAAAATACCATTACGTTTTGTTACGTTTTCCTGGCACAATTACCCGGGTACCAGAGAAAACGTAAAAATCCAGCTACACGAAACCACGCGTCTATGAAATTGGCTCTATTACCGCAGTCACATATTGATTTTGTGTAAATAGTTATACCAGTGGATGTAAAAAAATGCCAATTATGTTGTGTACTTGTCTTTTTGACAGTGAAAATATTGTAAATAAATGTAATCAATCAATTGTAAATGTAATCAATGTGTCAATTTTTGAATATGAACAGTGCCTAGGAATGTGTTACCTATAAATACAAGCAGAAAAGTGGAATGTGTGTATGTATTTGTGTTGTGGATTTTACAATCAATCACTGTTTTGTTTTATTCACATCCTGCTGAAGTTCTGCAGTAATGTCATTTTTGATGAAGAATCCATGACTGTGCTTATCCACGAGTTTGCAAAACTGCGAGGTCATCAGCACCAACATTCGTAAACAAATAGACAAAAATTCAAATAAGATTTTTTGTTTGCTATGAAATGTAAGTGAAAAATGTGGATGGAAATTATGTATACATTGTTGAAAATGTCACAACAATGGTCTTTTCAGAAGCTCTGCTCATATGGGACACTTCTTGAAATTTTTACGTTTACGTTTTTTTTTACGTATTCCTTGGTATTTTAAAAATACCTTACGTTTTAGTATTTATACTTTAGATTTGGAAAAGGTATTTACGTTTACGTTTACGTTTTCCAAAAATACCAGTATTTGAACAACTCTGCAAATTTGACCGATTTTGAGCAGTATAAGTGCTTTTATTCTTGTTCGAATAATACGCAACGGATAATCTGGATGTGGGCCATGTTTCCATACGGGCGTGGGTCGGTGCCCAAGTAAAACCGGTGCCCAAGTACGCCCGGTGCCCAAGTATAAAGACCGGTGCCCAAGTACGCCCATTGCCCAAGTAAAGTGCCAGTACTTTGCACCGGGCGGCTGTTTACTTGGGCAACACTTGTGCATTACTTGGGGATGGTTGCGTCGGGCTGGGGTGGGCTGGGTTTACTTGAATTGGAATTGGGGAATTTTCTGTTTTCTGTTTTCTGGGAAATTGGAAGTTTCATGAAATGTCATGAAAAGTGTCAAAAGTCATGGAAAATGCCATGCAAAATGGCAACCGAATTGCCGTTTTGAATTACCGTTTTGCAGGGCATTTCTCATGACTTTTGACACTTTGACTTTTGACATCTGCATGTTTCGGGGTATGTTGTATGAGAATAGCAATGCTGGGCGCCGGGCGGGTATGTGATCTGCACCGCTACTATCGCCCCCCTATCGCTCCCATACTTGTGCACCGGGCAGGGCGCTTGCACCTGCCCGGTGCACAAGTAAACATCCACCCGGTGCCCAAGTAAAGAGCCGCCCGGTTAGGGCTCGAACTCGACTCGACTCGACTCGACTCGACTCGTGACTCGAGGGTAAAACAGGGTACCGACTCGACTCGTCTGACTCGACCGGAAAAATTTGGCCCAAACTCGAGACTCGAGGTTTTTGCCTGACTCGACTCGAAATTCTGGCAAATTTCGAGTCGGGGTTTCCATTGGATACTGTCCTAAAAAATCAATTTTTATATGAACTTTTTAACATATTTTTCAAAAAATTTGCGCGCGAGCGCGCATTTCCATACCACATGCGTGATATATTGTCGATTGGCATGACGTATGTATTGAATGGTGTTAAAACTCAAATTTCTTGTTACCATACAATTCTACATAATGAAATACACACACCATCCATGATATACACACCACCTCAAATGCATTGCACAATGTTGGCTGTAAAAGATGTTAAGTATCCATCCGTAGGCTGATTTTATTTTTGCAAAATTATTTATAGCAACATGAGTGATAAAAAGTTCTATTTTTGCTTTATCTTGATATTTAAATGAACTGTTGGCATTTAGACTTCATTAAGTGTGTGTGAAAACATTGGAAGAGAAACCAGTATCAAAAATTTCTGCAAGGGTCCTACCAAAAAGTAATGGATCCGACTCGACTCGAGACTCGAGATTTTTGCCAGACTCGACTCGACTTTTCAGTGTCTTGCCTGACTCGACTCGCCGACTCGACCGGAAAAAAATTGGATTTGCGACTCGAACTCGAGTTTGATAAAAATCGAGTTTCGAGCCCTACGCCCGGTGCCCAAGTACGGACACTTTACTTGGGCACCGGGCGTACTTGGGCACCGGAAATTATACTTGGGCACCGGGCGTACTTGGGCACAAGTTTTACTTGCGCACCGGCTCAGCGCCTTTCCATACATGACCCCTATCAATTTTATATTTATTTTCTGCTGACAAAATTGCAATGGATTGGATACGGTATTTATGTACGTCATGAGACTCTGGTGGAGTGGTTCATACGATTGTTTGTACTTAGGATGACGTCCGCCGACTATATTATTGAATTACAGGCACTTTGTCATAGCACATTTCAATACCTACGATGAAAAATCCAAAAAGTCGAAAAAATCGCATATCGATGTGGTGATATATTATAGTCCATATAAACATTCACATTTATTTTCCCTCCATATAACATGTTTGCTCGAATAATTCCCCTTGGGGAATTATTACTTCGTTAGACTTTTTCGAGGAGGGGGGGTCATTATTGAAGGGGAGGAATTATTTATTATTTCGTCAATACATGTTAACACAATAACATGCTATTTTTGTTCACATTAGACATCACAAATTGATCGTATGCTTTAAGGGGAATTATTCACGGGGGGGGGGTATTTTTCTCTCACGCATCTTACAGGCAGGGGGGGGGGATTTTTCAAGCCAATACGGTAAATACAATGGACATGGCAAAGATTTCCAAGTGCGGCCAAGTAACCCCCCATTTGGGACAGGGCCCGGCGGAGTTCGTGGAGTGCGTGGCGCACGTGCGCGTGCTGTCGTGGGTGCTGCTGGGCGCGCTGCAGTCGTCCGCCCCCGCCAGCGCGTCCGGGGGCGCCGCCGTGGCCGCAGACTCGCTGCCCGTGCCCATCGACGCCAGCCAGCAGGTCGGCCGCACCCTTGCGCTGCTTCGTTGGCCCCACACTCGCTAGTTGACATCGACACCAAATGTCAACTGGTGCCGTCCCCGATTCAAAGCATGCGTTTGAACGTCGATCGTCGGTTCGTCAGCAAGCTTTGAATCCGGATCGGCACCAGTTGGCATTTGGTGTCGATGTCAACTAGCGTGTGGGGGCCCATTGATTGCAAACGATGGCTAACGAAAGTTGTCGAGTTTTCGTATTGTTATTTCACCGCTGGAAAAACATGTAAATAAAAGTTTTTCGTTTTCTCGTAGTTTTTTTCGCCTTTTTTAAAATACTTTAGCATGAAAATGCATATTTCCAGCGATGATTACGTTAATTTGCCATGGATTTATGCATAGCGGTAGACAAACATGTGCAGATGTATCTGCGGTAATAACGTGAAAAGATGTCAAAAAAATGTGTTCAAAATTCACCAGTTAAATTCGAAGATGCGATAATCTGGTGTAAAAAATTCAGTAAGTAATAAAAATTCGAAACGTAATCAATTTTTTTCGAAAATGAGAAAACTATCTCTGCAGAAAGTTCGAAAATCAAAAAGTCATTTTGAAAACCACATTGAAAAATTTAAATACTTTTCTTCCAGAACCACCTTGCCATCGTTATTGATTTCATAGTGAAGCCATTTAGGGTTGAATACTGGGCGGCCAGCACAGTTTACACGCGCACACAATGTAGTTGAAAGGGCTCAAATGGAAGGCCACGCGCGCGCAGATCGCCGACCAGATCCAGTTCGTGCTGGCCGGCTTCGCGGAGCAGAGCAAGGAGAGCGTGGAGCACATGTCGGCCCTGTTCCACGCGTTCCACCTCTGCCAGCTGTGGACGGTCTACTGCGAACAGGTGACTCGCGCACAGCGTCAACTGACGTGTCCATGTTCTGTCAAGTGGCATTTCAAGTGCCCTTTCAAGTGGCATGTCAAGTGCCCTGTCAAGTGGCTTGTCAAGTGCCCTGTCAAGTGCCCTGTCAAGTGCCCTGTTAAGTGACAAGTTTCTTTCAAATGAGACATTGCCCACTCCTATCATGTTCAGAATATTGAACGTATACAGTATTCCTCAAATTACCCTCAGGTTAAGGTTGGAAAAAATTTATTTTTTTAACTACCCCGATTTTTTTTAATGGATTTTTTTAGCATAAGCTGCACACGGAAGGGACGCGTCGCAGGCGGCCGGGCGCACGGGGGACGCGCAGCTGGCGTACATCGCGCTCGCCAACGTGATGGACTTCTGGTCGAGAGTCACCCCCGCCATCCTGCAGCTGCTCTCCCACTCCAAAGTGGTGCGTTCGCCAGGGCGCTAATTCAATTGGCACGTAATGTTGAAGTGTTGAAAGCGCGGTAGTAATGTCACGCGCTTGGTGCCATGACAGACGCCTTACCTGCAATTGAATTTGGCCCCAGTGGTACTTTCGCAGTTATGATGTCTGCCTACGCTGCAATGAAACACTACCATATTCATTTGAATTGGCCTGTGCCTCACGTCATGTAAACCCGGCTATCCTTGCATCTACCCGGTCATTATGTAATTCTATCCAACCATCATGTATACCTGCTATACTCCGGTTACTTTACACCTTGCACGCGTGGTTCCCGCTGGAAGTGTGCCAACGATGGTTAACGCGTCCGAGTTTCATAAAAAAGATGACAAAATTGATTGTTGTTATAATGTTATTCATTAACACATTCACATCGATGAATTTTTTTCATATTTTTACGGAAATCGCATGATTTTATAATCATTGGCAAGCTTCCAACACGAGACATAAATCAGTGCGAGGGCAGAGTATCATGTACGCTGACTATAGCCATGTATGATGAGCTGTTCTATTAATGGCAGTGCATTTGCATGACCGTCCCTGCTCTCTGCAGCTGACAGACACAGTGATTGCACGACTCAGTGCCACCCTCAGCACATCTGCTTGATCTGTGCGGGCGGGGGTCATGTAAACGCACTGCCACTAATCTGCCCATTGGTTATGTATGCCCTCCATAATCAGAAATTGCTGCCAGCTGCTGGGGGGGTAGTCATGCAAACCCATCGCCGTTAATTCGCCCGCTCATCATGTACGACCCGCTACATGACTAGCAGGTATACAGTCGTGTAGAAATACATGATGGCCGCGTCTACATGACGAGTGGGTTTACATGACTAGCAGGTCTATGTCCTTTGAATAACCCTCAGGATGGTTACTTTTTGTCTGAATGATTTCTCTGTATAGTTATTCAAAGTGATATGGTATGTGTTAACCTATGCGCTGTAGAGATTAGAAGTGCAGTTTTACATGCAGTATAGATTCAGATTTGTATATAGCTGCAGACCGTGTGCTGTAAATTGAAAACATGTTTAGTATTTAGCGCATAGTCAAATATTTATTAGGTAGTTTATTTTTAAAGGTGTCACCGCTTCACCTTATTTTGTCGCAGTCATAGACATTCTTAATACTGTTTTCCCAAGTCTTAGATTGGCAGTACAGGGGCCAATTCCGCAAAATGAGAAGTCAGAAGTGAAATGGCAAAGGCGAAGTAAATGCGCATAGGCAAAGTGAAACGGCAAGCGAATTGGCAAATGCGAAGTAAAAAACATATAAAAAAGTAATTTTTCTTCGCTTTTGCTATTTCACTTGCCAATTCACTTGCCAATGCCGTTTCACTTCGCCTTTGCAATTTCACTTCTCACTTCTCATTTTGCGGAACTGGCCCCAGATAGGTATTTATCTAAATATAAATGGCGAAACGGATGCCGCAAATATGTACGCAGCTGGTCGAGTCACAGGACAAATGTCAGGTCATAAGAGATTTTAGTAAGAGTTTACTTTACTGGATGGGTAGTGGATAGGCATGGTCACACAGGTATTATACTTATGCAACATCAACTGTGCGGAATCGACAATTTTTCAACAAAACACATTTCATTTTATGGTTTCGAACCCAGGGTGTTTCGTAAATGCAACACAATTCTGTATGCTGAGAACAGCACTTGCTTGATTTAGGCACTTATTTTTTATGTTGAACATTCGTTCTTGCGTAGGTAATGTTTTGCATACGAACGTTCTCTACAATACGTATGGACCAAAACTTCACGCTGAACAGTATTTTCATGCTGAGAACGTTTGCCATTTAGGACAGGCAAGATGAGGTACGACTTTGGTTGCTACGTTATTTTTTCCGAACTTTGTCTCGTAGATAACAGTGAAATTGTATACTGCACGAGGGGTCTCCAAGGGGGCCGGGGGTCGGTTTCCATTCACACAACTCTCAACAGTGTGCTCATGCAGCAGTTTGTTTTCACCAATTTACATGTGCCTACAAAAATACCCCCCCCCCCCGATAAAAATACAGTACGGTACAATAACTCAACAGCCAACAGGTAAATATTCAGGTAGTTTTTTTCTACAACCCTTTTTCAATCCCCCTCAATCTTGGAGACCCCTGCACTGCACGAAAAGTACTGCATGAAGCAATATGCTGTACTGTACCTTTGTGACTACAGGGGCGGGTGTCACATCATGTAAAAGGTCCTGTATGATGTTATGTGTCCGGTAAATATTTTTTACCGTGCATTAACATGACAATTTACAGGGTGCGGGACCGGCCCCTGCGCAATATGTGTGGATAATAGGAAAGTGGTTCGGCAGTTTTTGTAATAATCATGAATGTTTGGCTTTTTCACTCAATTTGCTCAATATTGTTTGAATTATGAGAAAAACGTGACTAACTCGCACATTTTCACCAAAACAGATGTTTATGACAAGTTTTTTTTGAAATTATATGTAAAGAGGAAGCAAATTTGCATGTTTCATAGCACGTCACCAATCGCATGACATCGAGTGTTTTTGTGTAAAAAACAATCACTGCCGCAGGATTGAATAACGCAACTTACCACGGGACAAAGCAAAGTCACAAAATTTTCCAATCTGACAAATTATGCCTAAAATATTCGTGTGCGTCCCTATCACTTTGTGTGTGTATCGGGGAGAAAGGATGGGATCAGTTCCACACCTCGCCAAGTGACACGAAAAGATGTCGTCAGCTCAGCGAGCGACGAAATGCAAGCGACAAGAAACAGAGCAAAAACTTGGTCTGTGATGCGTCGTGAAGTGTCGTGAAGAGGCTTCACGGCGACACTTCCAAACGCTGTGAAGAGCTGGCTGACGCTTCCCGGCGCTTCACGTAATTTGTTGTGAAGACACGTCACATCACAGACATGCGTCACAATGCTGCACATATGTTTTGTGAAGAGTCTTCACTTCGTCAGCGTTGGGAAGTGAGTTTCACGAAAATTTGAACTTCGTGATGATAGGTGAAGTGTGTGGAAGACACTTCACCAAATATTTCGTGAAGTGTGGTGAAGTGTGTGGAAGTGTCTGCACAGAGGCCGCTTCACGCACATCCTGCCCGCTTCCACACACTTCACGAACACATTTTTTTTCTGTGAAGCATTGCAGGAAACGAGGCGAGAATGAAAACTATAGTTTTGCTTGATTTTTATTCAGCCAGCCTACATGGGGATTTATTCAAACGGGGCTTATTCATGGGTACAATATGCGTAATTGAGTATATTGGCTGGAACATTGCTCACATTTTCCGCGTGAAATGCCAAAAACATTTTTTTTCTTGTCGCTTACATGTTCTACAGCTCTGACTGACCAGTGACCACGGTCAGCTTTGGTTGTCACTTGCGGGGGTGTGGTAGCCAACCCACAGTGACCCCCCCCTGCAGCTGGCGGACATGGTGAACCTGCACTTCCTGAACGCGATCGAGGCGCTGCAGCAGTGCGAGTCGACCATCCTGACGCAGCTGTACCCCATGTGGCACCCGATCCTGTCCGCCTACCACTCGGTCGTGCCCAACCAGCTCAGGGTGAGTGCTTCACCGTGTGGGTGATCTAGCGTGACGTGTGACGGGCTCGCGGCCATCTAAAATGCATCCCCAGTAGCGTTCCAAAAGCCAATTTTGAGAAAATATAATTAAATATAATCTCAGATAATCTCTCTAAACATAAAATATAATTAAATCTCTCATGTCATTTGGAAAATATAATCAAATCTGTGAGAAAATCTACCGTGCTTGAAAAAAGCTCAAAAAATCTCCCTGCTGGTATTTTGGTTTTATTTGGTATTTCAAGGTGTTTGGACAACACAGAGTAAATATGTATTCAATAAGCTCATGTGTTGCTTAAACAGTTTTATTTGAAATTACAAACAACACAAACAACACTAATTTTCAAATAGAGTCAAGTGAAACTATCAAAAGTCACAAATGTTACTTCAACACTATCTTCAAAAAACATATCATCCCAAAAAATCTTCTCACTCAAATTCAAACACCTATTTGTCACAACTGAAGTCTGACTGAAAAGCTGTTCAGCACTAGCAGCACTTATAGGTATACAGAGTATATTAAGTGCAAAATGTTGGGCATTCGTCTCTGCCAACTTTCATTAAATAAATATCATAAACTGCCAATTGTGAAGTAACTGGCGGGTGATGATGTTAGTGGTGCATTGCTTGATGGTTCTGGCCGCAGAACTTCCCAAACAATCACATCACAATCTGAAACCTCTGAATTCACTGAATTTTCACTTTCACTTATTTTACCATTCAACTTTACTATCGTTTTCCAAAGTTACTAAAACATATTTTTGTTTTCTCAAAAAATATGTATACTCAAGTTTACTGAGTTTAATATGTAAACTGAGTAGTAAAAACACTCAAAAAGTGAACTCTTTGTCCCAAAAAGTCTACCACCTTCACTCCGCAACCAACACTGCGCAGGTGCGGCTGGACGCGCACGAGAACGCGGTGCCGTGCGCGACGGGCGACGCGCCGCTCGAGCCGTGGCTCAAACGCGTCCGCTACAAGATCTCCCAGGTGGAGCTGCAGAGCTCCGCCGCCACGCAGATCTACTCCGTGTAGACCGGCCCGCTGATCGAGGCTATCGATTTGAGGCGGCTGAGTCTAGAAGTCGATTAGTAACTTAAATGCGATTTTGAGTAGATCGCATGTTAAGTGCCGGATCCTATTCATGGTCCGTGGTGCAATGAAAAATGTGCGGGAGTAGCACCAGATGACGTTTCTCCGCCTAACTGGAAATTTCCATATTTTGGACTTTTCGACTTTCAGAATTGGACGCCTCATCTTAAATTTGTTATATTGATGTATCTAGGCTTTTAACAGTTTTTGATATAATATATATTATCGCATAGTCTCTGACCCACAATTATTGGAACATTGTGCAGTTCATATATTTTCAGTTCGGGAACTTGACTTCTTTGGGCAGTTTCATTGTAGAAAAAGTATACAATCACTTGTTTTTATTGAAATAAATCACTTGTTTTATATAAATAACGTTAATGGATTTATATCCGTACCGTATGCTAAAAAAGCCGAGTTACGAAAGCGTATTTACGCTTACCCGAAGTACCCGGGTAAATGGGTATTTATACCTACACTTAGGCTTTCATAAAAACAACGTACACTTTCCCAGCTGAATTACCTGGGCACTATAAAGATGTATAAAGTCACCTGAAAGTGAAAGCTAAAGTCTTTTCCGATGCTCAACAGCAACAGCACTTTCTAGAAAATTTTTATGCTTATGCTTTTTTTCGCTTTAGTAGGTATTTTAAAAATACCTTACGCTTTAGTATCCATACTCAAAATTTGGCAAGTGTATTTATGCTTACGCTTACGTTTTCCAAAATACTGGTATTTTAACAACCTAATTTTTTTACACGGGATCAATTTTCAAACCGCAATTGCATTAAGAGGCGTCGATTTGAATTTGCAGTCTTCCTTCGCAGCACCTGGCTTGTAGCATTCGTCTTTGCACATTTTACACGTGTACGGGCAGTCGTGCCCCAAGTGCACAGGGTGTTTGGCACATCGAGGGGGTAACTGGGGAGGAGATTATGGAAAATGAAAAGCTTTTATTTTGCCATCTTGGGTCTGGATAATTGTGATTACCGTATTTACGCGTGTATTTAAATGGCGTTGATTTTAGATGGGGCTGCGCGTGTAAAAAATATTGAAGTGCGTGCTTGTAGCAAAGGCAAAGGCTCCTATTATTTGCTCTACACACACTAATTTTTATCCGATACTGGAAAACTCACAAATCAGCTGTGAACTCACTTCAGTTGACTGGAATGAGGTGGCTGTCAAGTGTCAACTACAGTTAATTCCATAAAAATTACTCATTTCGGTAAACTCAAATGCCTTCAACGCTGAACTATAAGTTTTCAAAATGTCAGTTGGCAACTAGTGTGCTTGGGGAAATAGCAACAAAAGCGCTATGGCGCTTTTCCAGTCCTTTAAAAACAAGCAACAACAGGCTTTACATGACAACAGAAGCCAATCCACGCCCAGGGGGCAGTCGCAAACCCTGTCAAGTGTAAAGAAAGTGTCGAATGTCATGCAGTCATACAAATTTGTCAATTGTCATGCAACGCGTCAAAATTTCAGCAATTATTTTTTGATTGCCATTTTACTTGACATTTTACATCACTTTGACACTCGACTTTACAGTTTACTGCCAACGGGACAGGCGTACGAAAACGTAGAAACAGGGCCATAGCACACGAAAATGCACAAAAATTTGGACGCTCTCACGCACACGGCGCAAGGATGGCCGCTGGGTCTGGGCGCTGCATGCAGAGCTCTGGCGGGGGAAATGTAAATGGAAAAATAGAAGGGTAAAACACAACAGAGGGGGTGTAACGATGAAACAGCGAAACAGCGAAAATGGCAAAGAAATGTTCATTTTTTTCTAATAATGCAGCAATGGAAAACTCAATGCATTCAAAGCAGATTTATTAGTTTTTCAAAAGTTTGGTTCTCAAAATTTTGCTTAACTGCTAAGGTTTTCAAAATTTTGTGCATATGTAACATAAAGTGCATATGTAACAAACCATAAAAATGATGCATAAAAGATGCACTTTCTTTTAAAACATCACATCTACATCATGTACTAATGAAAATACCAAAAATCACTATTGTGCCTGCACACATCTGTTTGCAAATAAAACTTCAAACACTCATAAATAAGTTTTGAAGGCATTTGAGTTTTCTAGAATGAGGTGACTGTTAACTACAGTTGACAGATATTAAAGTGATTCATTTTAGAAAACACAAATGCATGCAAAGCAGGGCTATGCATTTTTAAAGTTTCAGTGGAAAACTAACGTGCACAGAGCCATTTTGTGCATATGTAACGAAACGTAAAAGTGATGCACTTTTGTTTAAAACGTAACATTTACATCATGTATCTGAGAAAATATAAAAAATCACTATTGCACCTGCACTAGTGATACAAAAGCGCCATGGCGCTGGCGCCTGGTGCTAGCACCAAAGCAAAAAGTGTCATGTCACTTTTGGCACTTTTGGCTATCTAGCTGTGGTGCTACCCCAATGAAAAGTGCTATGGCGCTTTTGGCGCTTTGTACTTTTTTTGCCAGGTGCCAGGAACAAATGGCCTGGCACTGGCGCTTGCAGCTGGCACCAAAGCAAATACCGCCATGGTGCTTCTGGCGCTTGGCGCCATTTAGCTCTGGTGCCATTGGTGCTTTACGCTGAGGGTCCAAAAAGTACCATGGGCTTGGCTTGGCTTGGATCGGTTCCCAATCGAATTGGAAGTGGATCGTTTCCCAATCAAATTGGAAGTTTTGAATCAGTTCCCAATAGAATTGGAGTGGAAGGGGTGTTTTCACATTTGGTTTTGCTTGAATTGATGCCCTGGTATTAAAATGATGTTCATGTTTTATCAAAAACTTCAAATGTTCAAATAAAAAATGTGTTAAAAATTTGGTGAAAAAATAGAATGGCAGCCTCCAATAGAACGGCACCTCCAATAGAATGGCAGGTAAAAGTTGGTGAAAAAATAGAACACGCTCTTCTATTAGAAGAAATATTGTATGAATAATTTTTTGCAATCTCACATACACATACATCAATGCATCCCATTCTGTTGTACATTTTCCGATTTTGATGCCCTTTGAGTAGGATAGGTTTGGGGTCTGGGCTATGACAAATTGTTTAGGTTTACTCCAATAATCCCCCAGTCCCGAGATAAGGGGGGTCTATACAATGGCTGTCATTTTATCCATGCAAAATGACCACCATTTTATAGACCCCACTTATCTCGGGACTGGGGGATTTTTCAAGTAAACCTAAACAATTTGTCATATCCCAGACCCCAAACCGCAACCTGCTCGATCTGCACACTAGTAACTCGGCCATTTCTGGGCCAATTCAGATCAAATTTGAATAATTGAATAAATTGAATATATCTTTCCGGTCAAAAGTTACAGCACTTCAAACTTCCACCCCCAAACCATAAATATACATTACCGCATGAACAACAAAGCATGCAAATACAAAAACTTTACATCTCGGCCATTTCTCAGCCGATTTTTCACCCATGAATGCTTAAAATGATCATAATGAGCTGTAGATTTCATTTTTATGTTATGATGTAAAATGTGTCAAATATATAAGGTAAATATAAGGTACCCTCTAATATAAAGCATTCCTCTAATATTAGGCACAGCAAAAAAATAAAAACAGTTGCTAAACATGGCAGAAAATGATGAATACGGTGCGACGGGCACTGCGATAACTCTTTGTCGACTTTGGCCGCTGAAAAATGTGTAAGTTTACAGCAGCAGTATTCACTGGAACAGAGTTGTGAAAGTGTATTTACACTTACCCGAAATACCCGGGTAAATGGGCATTTATATTTACACTTACACTTACACTTTCATAGAATACCTATACACTTTATATACTTTCCTGGGCAAAATACCTGGGTACAGAAAGTGTATTTTTTTCTTTCAGGTGGCCCTGTTTTATGTGGTGTTTTCTAATGCTCAACAGTGAGAGCTTTTTTTGAAAATTTTTTTACACTTACACCTTTTTTTCACTTTCCTGGGTATTTTAAAAATACCTTACACTTTTGGTATCCATACTTAAAATTTGGAAAGTGTATTTACACTTACACTTACACTTTCTAAAAATACCAGTATTTTAACAACTATGCACTGGAAGAGAAACTTCGAATTTTGACCAAACAAAACTCTGGCCAAAAAATTGAAGGTACCATCTTATAAAAGGTATAAATTTTGGCTCTAAAAAACTGACAAAAACAATATGAAAGTATTATACTCATATTTATTTTTTTGTGCAAATTTAATGGAATCGTTTTTGAAAGTACTTAAGTACAGATAATCTTAAAAACAGGGAAAAATAGCCAAAAACAGGTAGGTATATTAAAACATATATATATTAATATAGACAAAAACAGCTGAAAATAGGCAAAAAGACATATGAAGAAATGAATTTAAGGGAAAAAACTGCAGTTGACAGAAATACATAATAACTCATTATAGTTGGTAAACACAAACCTATTCAAAGCTGATTTATGATTTTTCCAAATTTAGGTTGAAAGCTAGTGTGTGTAGGCACATGTAGACATCACTGGTAATCTACCTGAAAGCGACATCTGATTTTTTCAATTTCAAAATTTCAGTTGAAAGCTAGTGTGTGAGGGTCACATAAACATTTTGTGCAATTGTAACAAGGTGTAAAAATGATGCAGAAATGATGCACTTTCTGTGAAAACATCACATTAACATCCTATATTACAGAAAATTTCAAGAATCACTCTAGAAAAATCATATTACAGACAAAAAACAACAAAAGTGACTGCAGTTGACTTGTATCTTGCGCCAAAAACAAATTAAAAGCAGTCCATCAGCATGGCTGCATATATGAGGAGCAAAATTTTTTTGCATGGCGCGGTTGTCTTGAAAAGCGACATGGCACTTTTGGTGCTTGGCGCCATTTTGCTTTGGCGCCATTGGCGCTTGGCGCTTGGGTTCGGAAAAGTGCCATGGTGCTTTTAGCGCTTGGCGCCAAAGTCCTGGTGCTTTTTCCATCACAAATCGAGACCAAATGACTGTTTATTAATATTGCACATTCTATCCAGTCAAACACTGCATAGTATTCCTCAAATCCAACAAAAAAACTCAAAAAATTTCTGTGTTTCTGTGTTCTCCAATAAAAAAAACTCATTTGAGTTTTGAGCTCAAAACTCAAATTTTCAAAACTAATTTATCAGCTTTGAATGCATTTGAGTTTTCTACAATGATGTGTCTTGTCAATAAAAGTTGACAGAAATAAAAAAATGAATCATTTTGGAAAACTCTAATGCATTCAAAGCAGATTTACTTGTTTTTCAAATTTTGGCTGAAAACTAGTGTGCACACAGCCATTTTGTGCATATGTAACGAAACGTGAATGAAGATAAGGTAGAAATGATGTGCCTTCTTTTAAAACATAATATTCACACCCTGCATTTAAGAAAATAGTAAAAATTACCATTGTGTAGTGATGGAAAAGCGCCAGGAAAAATGGTGCCAGGCGCCAATGGCGCCATGGCGCCATTCAAAATAATGGCACTGGGCACCAAAGGGCGTCAAAGAAAATGGCGCCAGGCACCAATGGCGCCACGGCGCCATCTGAAAAAATGGCGCCAACGATAAATATCACTATTTTAGCATGTATATTATAACAGAAGCTTTTTAAGAAGAGAACAATGTTACTGTATTGCATTTGATACTTAATTTACATTTGACATTTATCTGACAACTGTAGTTAACGGTCACCTCATTCTAGAAAACACAAATGCATTCAAAGCTTATTTATGAGTTTTTGAAGTTTTGACTGCAAACTAGTGTTGTATGCATTCGCAATAGTGATTTTTGGTATTTTCATAAAAACATGATGTAACTGGATGTTTTAGAAGAAAGTGCATCATTTATGCATCATTTTTATGCTTGGTTACATCTGCACAAAATTGTAAATGTGAAGGTAAGCCAAATAAATAGTAAATGTGAGAGTGATAAAAATGGTAAATGTGAGAGTGAGCAAAATGGTAAATGTGAGAGTGAGCACTCAAATTGGGAAAATTTTCACTTTAGCTTATGAAACCAATAAAAACACACTCACCTGAATGAAATAGTTTGATGGAGCATGCACATTGCACACCAGTAGTGATGGAATGGCGCCATTGGCGCTTGACGCCCTTTCCCTGCGGCGCCATTGGCGCCCACTTTCTGAAAAGCGCCATGGCGCCCTTGGCGCTTGGCGCCCTTTTTCTGTGGCGTCCTTGGCGCCTGGCGCGCTGCCCTAAAATGGCGCCAGCAGAATTTCTAGGTCAGTGCTACGTAAACGTTTTCATTGTGTTTAAATTGAATGTACCGTATTTCCTCGAAATACCCCCCGAGGGGTGATTGTTTCATAGTGCTCCCGAGAGGGGGGGGGGGGTTAAACGAGGGGGGGTATTTTGAGGGGGGGGGTTATTGTTTCACAGGAAATTTTTTGAAATCCTAGTACAAAATCGTGGTTTGTGATGTGCGCTGGGGTAGAAAATTGCATCAATAACTGACATGTATCCTGTATACTAATATTAGTACGTAGATGGTATAAACACTGTTCTAACGTGATTCCAACATTGTTTTAACGTGATTCCAACATTGTTTTAACGTGTGTTCTGCACACTACGCAGAACACAAACTGCAGTATTTGTCATGTACTTTCTCTTTTCACTCAATCTGGGGGGGGGGTATTTCGAGGGGGGGTGATTGTTTCATAGTGTTCTCGAGAGGGGGGGGGGGGGTCAAACGACGGGGGGGGGGGTCAAACGACGGGGGGGGGGGGTATTTCGAGGAAATACGGTATGTATTGAATTGACAGTGTATGACATTATGCAAACAAATTCATTGCTAGTATCGTTTTTGGTGCTTACATCGTGGGGAACGTGAATAAGTAAGCGGATGTGTGCTCCAGTCCCAGTGTGTTGGAGAAACATTTTTGGCACAAGCAGTGTATTGTACGAAGTGATTTATCCTGGCGCCCTTGGCGCTTGGCGCCCTCTTTCCGTGGCGCCATTGGTGCTTGGCGCCCACTTTCCGAATGGCGCCATGGGGCCCTTGGCGCCTGGCGCCCATTTCCTGTGACGCCCTTGGTGCTTGGCGTCCACTTTCCGAATGGCGCCATGAGGCCTTTGGCGCCTGGCGCCCTTTTCCTGTGACGCCCTTGGTGCTTGGCGCCCACTTTCCGAATGGCGCCATGTGGCCCTTGGCGCCTGGCGCCCATTTCCTGTGACGCCCTTGGTGCTTGGCGCCCACTTTCCGAATGGCGCCATGGGGCCCTTGGCGCCTGGCGCTTTTTTTTCTGGCGCTTTTCCATCACTACACACCAGTCCATCCTTATCGCATTTCCTCAATGTGCAATTGTTTATGGTGTGACCAAAAAAGTAGTCCTGATTGATTGGAAGGAACTCGAGTTATAGTGTGCAAGCACACCTTTAAAAATGACATTTTGGGTGCCATTTTAGCATTATCCATCCATCACAATTGAATCAATCATTGGAGTTTTATGTGTTTTGTTTGGATAACTAAATACACCTGATAAAGTTACTTATTTAAAGTTACTTAAAGTATTTATTTATTATTATCAATCCGCTATATCACATTGGATTCATGCGTACAATTTACCCATACAAATGATTTTTAAATGATCACTTGCACAAGAAAACATCCCTAGTTTGATAAGTTCAGTAGTGCGGTTCAGTAACCAACACAAATTTCAAAGTCCTCCCATCAAATGCACCCAATTACCGATCATTTGTGTGCAGCTCGCACCTGTAGTGCTGCCGAGTGGACAGCCCACCTGTGTGCAAATGCTTGCAAAGTTAGTTGCTGAAAAATATATAGAAAACAGGCTAAAAATATCTAGAAATCAGGCAATATTGTGATAAACAAGATTAATGATCCACCCTTTGGTCAATTTGCAGCCTGTTCAAGCCATGTCCTGTACACTGGAATGAGTGTGATGTTCAACCCATGTGATTATGGCAAGTAGCTACAAGGGGGTTGGAATAAGTTTCAACGCACAACAAAATTGTGTCGCGCAGTTTTTGTGCGAAAGAAGTTTGTCGCGCAGGTAGTGATGGAATGACGCCGTGGTGCTGGCGCCATTTAACGGCGCCAGGGTGTTGTGGCGTGGCTAGTTTATGTTTTCGGTTCCGTTTTTCGGCAAGTGCAAAACTTTTTCCGTTTCCGTTTTCCGGCAAGTGCAAAAATTTTCCGTTTCCACTGTTCCGCAGGCAAAATTCTTTCCGTTTTCCGCTTTCCGCAGGCAAATTTTTTTCCAGTTTCCGTTTTCCGGCAAGTGCAAAAAAATTTCCGTTTCCGTTTCCGTTTTCCGTAAAAAAAATGGTTGACACCCTGGGCGTGGCACCACTTGTGCACGAGCACGACACACATTTTGTCGCGCTGTTATTTGCGCAACAAAAAATTGTTGTGCAGGAGACAACGCTGGTAATGTAATATCGCAATAGCCTCAAATGGCGCCAGCACCACGGCAATATTCCATCACTACCTGCGCGACAAACTTGTGTCGCGCAGTTACAGTTTCGATGTGTGTTGGAAATTCCCGTGAGCCGCTACAATGCGGCATGGTCAGTCTCACCTTGTTCCTGATGCCGTTGCACACGAGGGTGGTGTACGCATCCTGCAGGCTCGCGCACTTCGAGGGAAAGCAGTACTTCTGCGCCGTCTGGTTCCACACCGACTCGCACTTGTACACGGGCGTGCTCACGAAGATCTTGTGATCTTGGATGGCATAGTGCACGCAATTCAGGCACTCCTGCGCGTGTGTTTGTGTGCATGCAAGGCACTGTGCGCACGCGTTTTGTACAACTTTGAGAAAGTTACTGATGACTATTGCATCAGCGCATCGAGGCTGTGTTTCCGAAAGGGGCAGGCAGAACTCTGCACATGTTCACTCAGTTTTCGCGGTTTGAAGGAATCTGGCTCTTTACAAATGGAGTCACATCCATGCTGGCCACCAGTGAAATGCGCTACATTTTTGGTCAGTTTTATGTGTTTTATGGAACGCAGAATTTTCATTTAGTTTTCATTTGCAAGTTCATAAACTGCAATCATTTTGGAAAAAACATTGCATTTTATGAATGTTGTGTAATAAACATAAATACCTATAATTAGGGTGTCAAATTTTCGTTTTCCGTTTTCCGTTTTCCGCAGGCAAATTTTTTCCGTTTTCCGTTCCATTTTCCGGCTGCTGAAATTTTTTTTCCGTTTTCCGTTCCGTTTTCCGGCAACTTTTTTTTCCGTTTCCGTTTTTCCGGCTCATTTTCCGTTTTCCGGCTAAATTTTCAGTTTTTCCGCTTTTTTTCCGTTTTCCGCCTCAATTTCCAGTTTTTCTGCTTTTTTCCCATTTTCCGCCTCAATTTTCCATTTTTCCGCCTCATTTTACCTTTTTCTGGCTCAACTTTCGGTTTTCTGATCAGCCAAACTCTTAAAAATTCATGCAGATTGTCAATGATGTAAAAAAATTCTGTTTCCAGCAAAATTACTGCAAATTTTTTCCACTTCCGGCAAAATTTCAGCAAATTTTATCTGTTTTCCGGCAAAATTTCAGCAAGTTTTTTCCATTTCCGTGCAAATTTGATTTTTCCGTTTCCGTTTTTCCGGCCTCTTTTTCCGTTTTCCGGCCGCTGAGATTTTTTTTCCGTTTCCGTTTCCGTTTTCCGCCATGTGCAATTTTTTTTCCGTTTTCCGTTCCGTTTTCCGGCCGCTGAAAATTTTTTTCCGTTTCCGTTTCCGTTTTCCGTAAAAAATTTTTTTTGACACCCTAACTAATGTACACGAACAAATTGTATGTGTCATACAAATACCTAGTAGTAACACATTGCCAAAATGGCAACGCATTGCCAGAAATTTGGAATGCATTGAGAGCGCGTTTACTCGTTTCACCTTCAACGCGTTTCGCCAGCGCCCAGCAGCCAGCCTGTTCACATCACAACCACAGCATCCTTATATTTTTTCAGTGATTACCATTTTCAGTCATTCAAATATAACATAGATTTGATTCCAGTTACCATATTACCTCGAAATACCCCCAGGGGTCAAATATTTCACCAGCAAATTTTGAGGTGGTTTAATTAGAAGGGGGCCTTATTCAAGGGGGGGGGGGTTATTATTTCACCCGAAAATTTCGTGAAGGATTGTATTCATGGTTGGTTTTAGTAAAATCATTTTTACTAAAATTGTATTTTATTTTTATTCAAATTGTATTTTATTTTAATATTATTCATGTTTCATTTTATTTTATTTTATTCTGAAATGTCATTAATAAAATAAAATGAAACCATTTTACAAAAATTTTACAAATATTTTACAATTTTTTTACAAACAATCAGAATCTTGGATGCAAGGTCATAAAACAATGTGCACACTAGAAGCATGCAGATGAAAACAAAAAATTGTAACGTAGACTTGTGACACGGGTTGCGACATATCTTCAATATTGACCCTCACAGGGACCGGATAGATATGTAGCTAATTGCTAAGGAAAGATAGCTAAAAATTTGTTTGTTTGTTGTTGTTTCTGGGGGGAGGGTTGCAGGGTTCAATACATAGGCTTTTTAAAGGTATGGAACAGTGAGAATGGGTGAAGAAATTCACATAAATTAGTGATTTTTAAGGTGAAAATATATTAAAAGATGTGAAAATTTGCAATTTTGAGCAAAAACATTATTCAATCACAACAATGCAAGCAACAACGAGGCACCAGTTCTGCAAATTGGCAGCCTCATATAAGGCTGTAAAAACTTATAAATGGTGGTTATTGTTGCATTTTTCATGTTTTTCTCTCAAAATTTTCACTCTGAAAAAATAAACCCCCGGGGGGTAATTCAAGGAAATACGATATATATGAGACCAAACTGGATATACTTGTACATATAAAGGGATATATCTACACAGACTAGTAAACACCTTCCGGGTTGTGTCCAGCACCTTATTTTTGATTTTACTTGTGACATCCTATCTTCAGTTCTAGGGTGCGCCAAAAGCTGAAACTTGGGGAAGATATTGATGAAACCCCCCTCTACTTTGCATGAATTGGGGGGGGGGGGGGGGGGGTCGCGGCGACCCCTCTCAGAGTGGGTTGCCCAAAGTGCAAAAATTTTATTGGCTTTTTTGGTGTCCCGCACAGGTCCGGCATCCACTTATTTCTGATCTGTGGGAGGGGTATAAATCAAAGAGATTAATGTCTAAAATTTCTAAAAAAGTTCTCTTATTCTCTAACAAAAACACTACCCCCAATGGATGGATGACAAAAACTTCACTTTTTGTGACTTTTTTATTAGACACTTGAAGAGCTGGTTTACAATACTATAAAGGGTTGGGTTTGATGTTTAAAGTTATGTAAAGAAACTTACCTCTAAAATGCCTGCATTGCAAAATTTACTTAGGGGGAAATTTTGTAAATATTTATTCCTGCAATGATGTCATTATGATGTCATAACATTCCCCCCCAAGTAAATTTTGCAATGCAGGCATTTTATAGGTATGGTTCTTTACATAACATTAAACATCAAAATTTCAAAGTACTGTAAACCAGCTCTTAAAGTGTCTAATGAAAAAGTTACAAAAAGTGACTTTTGTCATCCATCTATTGGGAGGTGGTGTTTTTTAGAGAACAAGATATTTTTTTAGAAATTTTTCACATTAATATCACATTATTGAATAGTGTATATACTCGGCGAACATGATACTCTGCCCTCGCACTGATTTATGTCTCCTGTTGGAAGCGTGCCAATGATTATTAAAACATGCTGTTTCCGTGAAAAGATGAAAAAATACATCGGTGTGAATATGCTAATAAATAACATTATCACAACAATCAATTTCGTCACGTCTTTATGAAATTCGCACGCGTTAACCATCTTTGGCACACTTCCAGCGGGAACCACGTGTCCAAGGTGTAAAGTAACCGGAGTATAGTAGGGGAGGGGTGTTGGTAACACATCCCCACAATTTCAGATTTATACCCCTCCCACAGCTCAGAAATAAGTGGGTGCCGGACCTGTGCGGGACACCAAAACAGCCAATAAAATTGTTGCACTTAGGGCGACCCACCCTTAAGGGGTCGCCGCGAACCTACAATTCACGCGAAGTAGAGGTTGCGCCGATATCTCCCCCAAGTTTCAGCTTCTGGCGTGCCCTAGGACTGGAGATAGAATGTCACAAGTAGTGATGTAAAAAGCGCCAGACTTTTGGCGCCAAGCGCCATGGCGCTTTTGGCATGCGAGCGCCAAGCGCCAATGGCGCCACAGCAAAATAGCGCCAAGCGCCAAAAGCGTCATGGCGCTTTTCTAGACCATGGCGCCAAGCGTTTCTACACACGTTTTTACAATAAACAGCGCTCGGACAGCCAACAGCCAACAGCACCAGTAGGCACACTTTGTGCATGTTTGCAGGTTCGGTGGGTACTTGATGGAGTTTGTTTTGTGTTGGATGGATGTATTGGTTATCTTTGAAAATCTTAGTAAAGCATGCCTTTATATATCTCTGCACCGCATTCACATCAGAGTTGTTAAAATACCGGTATTTTTGGAAAGCGTAAGCGTAAGCGTAAATACACTTGCCAAATTTTCAGTATGGATACTAAAAGCGTAAGGTATTTTAAAAATACCTAGGAAAGCGTAAAAAAAAGCGTAAGCGTGAAAACTTTCTTGAAAGTGCTCCTGCTGTTGAGCATGGGGAAACACCCCAGCTTTCACTTTTAGACGACTTTATATATCATTTCCATTCATTTTTCACATCATTTCATCAACACGATCACCACATAACACACAGGGAAGAGTACCTTACTGACAACTCGCTGCCAGCTAGGAGACAACAAGCTGACATGCAGTTGTTTACACTTGGCAGCGAGTTGTCAGCGTGCGGCAGCGAGCTGGCGGCGAGTTGTCAGCGTGTGGCAGCGAGCTAGGCCTAATTTTTGCTGCTTTGCAAGCGAGCTGGCAGCGAGTTGTCAGCAAGGTGCTTTCCCTGTGACAACACCACTTCATCGAACTGGGACCCACCATATTAACTTGAATTATCCAGCCCGCTTGAATTAACCTCATCCCCCCGCCCCCTCAAAATTGGCTCGGGAAATAATAAAAACCCCTCGAATTAACCCCCCTAAAATTTTGCTGGCGAAATAATAAACCCCCCACAGGGGTATTTCGAGGTAATACGGTAAGTGCTGTTGACGGAATCCATCGTCGCCCCAAAAATTCCTAGTGTAATACGATAACTCAGCTATTGTCGAATACTTGCCTTTTGAGTGCTTTTAATACAATTATATCCAGATGTGTGCTCAGTTCCCAGAAGCGAGTAAAAAGCATTATTGTAAAATTACATGCAAAACTGGGCTCTTAAGTCTGCTGAGATGCATCGAGGCTTGCGGATGGCCGAGTACGTGGTCTTCTCCACATGACAACACATTAAAATAACTGGGAAAGTTTCAGGAGGCATTTTTGGGCATTAATCACTGTTTTGGCAGAGTGCCAAGAAGGAATGCAGGATGTGTAGAGAGCACCTAAACACCTTCTTGGACCTCTAGTAATACTCCCCACCTCATAAAATACCACCCCCAAACTCAGCCGAGTGCGTGAATCGTGGACGATGCGGCCAACTTTGGGCTTCGTACTGTCGGTGTTCTATTGATCTTGGCACAGTTCCAACAATGGTTTCTGGCCTAGCAGGACATCCAGGAGGATCCAACAGGACTCAAATTGTTTCAACTAACCAGTATTTACTGTATATTCTTGTTTGTGACATATTTGCACTTGTTTTCGAAGTTTATGCCGTGTTATTTTTGTATTTGACTTAAAATGTTCCACCTTTAACTCTGGACCCGTTTCTGAGTGAAACTAAGTGATTTTTGATATTCTGACTCGGAAAGAGCCCTAGAACACATGGCATAAACCTCACCTTGATCCGTATTTGTTGTAAAATCTCGATATTTTTGATATGAGTTGGTTCTTAGTAAAGACAGTTTTCACTGTATCTAACTTGTTTGTAATCTGACTTTGATGCAATTTGTACCATTTTTGATCGAAATCATGCTCTTTAACTGCTAATATAATTTTGGGGTGACTCTAAACAACTTCAATCTTCACCCATGTCCATGTATATTTGTTGTAAATAGGTGTGATATTTCACTAACTTGTGGCTTTTTAGCTTGTTCTAACTTGTGTATTGTCGAATGTAACCTCAATTGTGATATACATAACAAAGGCACTGTGATAAACCTTGTTTCTAATTCACTGATCTTGTTTCATCTTCTCTTGTTTTCTTGTGTTGTTGCTTTTGTCTTAGAGGTTAGTAACACAAAGGTTGCAGTCTCGGGTACTTGTTGGGTGTGGTTACGTGCTGCAGCTAGTGAGTTCTATTCAGTTTTGTGCTTTTTCCCTTGTTTTTTTATGCTTCTTTGTGCTTGTAAGTTGTAGCTGGAGCCTGTTTCCTTCATATTCATGTTTTGGCTCATTGCCAGGTCTATTCTTAAGTTTACCTTTAAGCTCCGCCTATTAGCATAATCTTGTGCAGTTTGTATTGCTTCTCTGATTTTAAAGGGTTACACCCACAAGACCCAAAAGTACCCCATAAACCATACTGTGCTCATACAAAGGTAGTCACTTATTTTTGTAACAGTTCAAACTAAAGTAACTCCAAACTGATTGGTTGGCTCCGCCCAAGTGAAAAACCAGTTTTGAGCTATAAAAGCAGAATCAGAACCCTCTCTCTCTCACTCACTCAACTACTGAACTAATTATTCATTCTCCAGTCTACTAAGGACTAGTATGAGCCAGCCTGGTTTATGTTAGGTCTTTGTTAACTGGATTTGTCAGTGCTAAGTGTTTAAAGGTCCCTTAGGTGGCTAATCAGCACTTAGCCTGAGCTGGGAGCTTGGGTCTTGTGGGGTGAGTATGCTCAGTCAGTAGCTGCTCTCCCCCAAGCTCATGTCTGCCCTCCCTGGGTGTGGCTGATGTAGCCTTTAATCAGCATCCATATTTTTGTACTGTTTTGTGTTTGGAAAGTTTGAAACCTGTTCATTGATTTTGGAAATTTTATCAAGTGTTCAATCCTATTTTTACCCATTTGTTTACCCCTTTGAAGTTGTGAATTTGTCAATTGTGAAAACATTTAAACCCTTTTCATCTATTTTGAATTGTGCTCTCAGAGCTTGCTGAATTTGTCAAATTGTGAAATTGTTTGTCAAAGTTTCCCATCCATTTTGAATTGTACTTTTGAAGTTATATTGATCCTTGTCAAATTGAATTTATTTGTCAAACCCTTCAAACTTTCCATCCAGTCTTGAATTGTGATCCCAATTTTTTGATCAAGAATAAAATAGACTTTTGAACTTTTGGCATAAAATTTGTTAAATAGTAAACCCTGAAACTTTCTCCCTCAACTGAAAATAACTGAATTGACATTTGCATTCTGAAATATTCTCATAAACCCCAACAAATTTGATGTTTTGATCCTGAAACTTCTTCATAAATATTGAATAACTTTGCAAACTTTCATTGTTAGATTTCCCTTGGTGCAATTATTTCCAACTGTGTTTTGTGTCCAAGCTGAAACCCTTGGAACTTTATAATCAATTCTTTGGCTCATAGTAGTTTTTAGTTGGCTGGATATTTAGTATCTTTATAATTTCATGTTCTTTTAAATTCACTTTGCAATGGATCTGGCCTCGATCTGCTTTAAGGTGGACACTTCCAACCTCTTACCACTTGGCAGGGCCATGGTTGATTTGATGGGTTCTGAGAATTTGGCACCTGTTTCTGAGGGTTTTTGGGATATTGATGACTCAGTGCCTGATGCCAATGTTTTGTCTGGGGATTTTTCTGAGGGTTCTGGCATCGTTCCAATTTCTAGAAGGGCCACTTATGCTGAAAAGGTAGCTGGTGCCAAGGATTTTGTGGTTGAATATGTGTTGCCAAGTGGTGAAGTGGTCGGTGGTGCCTCCCAAGAGTGGGCTGGTGGTGCTTCTCAGGAATGGCTCATGGAACATTTGCTCATGCACCCCACTTTTACTGAACCGGGAATTTTGGGTGAATCAGCCCCACCTGGGAAGCACATTGTGTCCAGGTCAAAGTCGCTTTGGTGGTATGTGGGAAAAAGGGGGAAATTAACGCCGCACACTATCAAACGCAAATTGCTGCGGTATGCGCGTGCTGCTGTGGTTGGTGGAGGTGGTTCTGAAGGGCACTATCGAGCAATATCTCCATCTATTGCTTGGGTGTCTGGAGGTCTGCCAAAGCTGGCTGCAGTTAGCAGGTCTAAAAGGTGCAAAGTTGCTGTGTGCAAGAAAGCTGTGCGTAAAAGTGCTGCGCGAAAGTTGCGTGCGCAGGGTGGTGTTGTGTGTCGCCCGATTGACAGCATGTCGGTGACCGAGTTGTCGGACTTGTGTGACAAGTTGGTTCAGGACTTACCCTGCTTCGTGGTCCCAGCTGTGGAAAGTGCTAAAAAGTTGCACCGGGGCTTGTCACCCAAGTTTGTCAAGGGGAATTTTGGGAGTGGGATGAATTTTGCTGGGCTTCCCTGGGACAAGTTTGGTAGTGGACCTGTCTGTGTGGATGACAGTATTTTGTGCAAGGCTCCCCAGCATCAAGCTCCACACAATGTTGATTTGGGTGGCAATAGCAGATTGTCATCCCGTAGTGATGGTGGACTTGCGAAACCGTTGTCATCTTATACTAGTCTGATGGCACGTTATTGCAGGCGACAGAACTTTAGCAAAATTTGTACATTTGCCACCATTTTCAGTGTGTTTATGCACACACGCAGTAATTTTTTTTGGTACGCATTGTCGCTCATATTTTTTTGTAGTTTCACGCTTTTTGAAAACCGTGAAACTGAGCCGTGTGAAAAGTTTTTTACGCTTTTAGTACCCGGGTAATTCGGCCGGGAAAGCGTAATAAAGCGTATAGGTATTTTATGAAAGCGTAAGCGTAAGCGTAAGTATAAATACCCATTTACCCGGGTATTTTGGGTAAGCGTAAATACGCTTTCGCAACTCTGATTCACATCTGTGAGCCCCAGTACTGTTAAGCACCACATAAACTACAAAAATAATAGTTTTTATGAGTTTATATGAAAGCATCTTAGCCAAATATTATTACCACTTGAAGAAGCAATTCAACAGCAGCAACAGCTTTCATCATAAAAAATAATAGCAACAAAGCACAACAAAGGGCATGATAATATTTATTCACCTGTGTTGAATGTATAGGTAGGTATACTCGGCGGACCGCAAGCTATGCATTTTTATGAAGGAAACACTCCATCATGACGTCATCATTAACAAAACAACAATAATTCCACCAGAAAAAAAGGGAAAACTCATTCCTTATTTGTTGTACGCGACTCCGCCTTTTTCATTTTTAAATATGTTTTTTTTGTGAAAGTGCATACATAAGTATTAGCATTGAAAAAATCTCTCAGAGATTTATATTTCAAAAATCTCAGAAAATATAAGATTTTCTGAGATTTATATATTTTTCATGATTTTCCAGAGAGATTTAATTATATTTTTTTCTGATTGAGAAAATCTCTCGAGAAAATCTCTCGAGAAAATCTCTCTATAAGAACATGTGTGATGCTTTGATTTCAAGCAATGATTTCATGTTCAGCTGAAAAAATGAACAAAACACAATAATTTTAAATCACAGTAAGTGAAATTTTGTTGAATAGTGAATATTTGCAGAAAATGTAAAGTGAAATTTTATACTCTTCAACATATACTTTTCCCCCAGAAAATGTAAAATGTATTTTTGAGAACTTTTGCCCAATTTTCACAGAATCATCAATTTTCTGAATTTTCCCCCCATTTTCACGTTCAAATTCACAATCCATGTGATATTGACTGTTTTCACCTATTCTCAACAATATATGTGATTATATACCCATTTTTACTACTTTTCACCATATTTTTTAAGTTTTTCCCCCTTCTCCCTTGTATGGCTTGAAAAAGCCTATATGAAAGTCTATCTTAAATACATTTTATCTCCTCAAGTACTGCCAAAAAGTATATGTAAGAGTGAGTACAGGCACTTTTTTAGACGAAACGTAAATGTATTTACTCAGTACTCAACTATATGTATTTACCAAATATAGTTACCAAAATTAAGTGAAACAAAGGTAACCGATAAATTCTGTGCGCATGATCACACATGAAAGTACTGTATTCTATTATGAGGAAAAATGTACCTAAATCATACTTTTGTTGATTATTCAGATAGTAAAATAAATTAATGGTAGTACAGAGTGTGCTGTCCTAAACTATTGTTGTTATCATTTGAAATTGTGATTGAAGGGCTTAAACAATACATAAGGTACCTAATATCTACTCTAAATGATTCAAACACCGTGAAATATCGATGAAAACAGTTTAAGTTGAGTTGTTTTCTGAGATTTTTTTTTTCTGAAAGAGATTTTCTCAGAGATTTAATTATATTTTTGAAAATGACCCAAGAGATTTAATTATATTTATTTCTCGAGAGATTTTCTGAGATAATATTTAATTATATTTTCTCAAAATCAGTCATTTTTTTCAATGCTAATAAGTATTCACCTGGCGCGTTATTGACCAAGACATAAATAATTTTGGGCGCATACTTTGCGGTCCGCCGAGTGTATCCAAAGATGATAATGACATATAATTACAAAGAGAAAGGTAATTTTTTTCTTCCATTTGGGCACTTGCATTAAAACTAATAACGGTAGCTTGACAAGGGCACATAGAATATTTCTCGATGTGAGCATGTGCATAAAATGAGAAAATAATCCCACTGCACACACTAGTTTACTAACGGAAAACTAAGAATTTGGTAAACTCATTTTTAAGTGTCCTAGCGCATCTGAGTTTACCGGAATGTGTTATTTTCAATCTGCGTCAACTGTAGTCGACGAACAGCTTACTTCGGTAAACTCAGATGCGCTCAGAAGCTGAAAAATGAGTTACCCAAGTTTCTTAGTTTACCGTTAGTAAACTAGTGTGTGCAGCGCCATTATACATAAATTTATTTACTGTATTTCCACGAAATACCCCCCTCGAAATACCCCCGTCTCGAAATCCCACCTCAAAATGGGCACTATGAACATATATAACCCCCCCTCGAAATACCCCCGCCCAAATATACTGTATAGAGAACGTGATGCGGTTTGTGATCAAGGAAACGCAGAACACATGTTAAACACAATGACTGTGTTATGTTAGAACCGGTTACCGTATTTCCTCGAAATAGCCCCAGGGGGTTTATTTTTTTAGCGTGGAAATTTTGAGGAGGGTATTTCGAGGGGGGGCGTATTCGAGGGGGGTTATGATTGCGCCAGAAATTTCTGTAAATATCTTAGTAAAGTATGGGCTTTTTCATACCCAGAACTGGTAATAAACGGCACCAAACGGGACGTATTAGAACATACAAGCGTAGATACCGTACTTCCTCGATTTACCCCACCCCCTTGAATTAACCCCGCCCTCGAAATACCCCCAGGGGCCAGATTTAATACTCCCTACAGATTTGTAGGGTAGGGCGTACGCCCGTAGATTTTTTAAAGTTCAGCCGCATCGACGCACATGCACCGAGAGCAAGGCGGTTTGTAAAATACACGAAACTATCCCTTAAGGTCGCCGATATTGCAATATAACGTATATCGCTTCGATTTTGGCTCGGAAATCACGATTTCGTCATTTCTTGACCGTCTGCCAATTCGTTTTTTATTTTATTTTGTCGGGCGGGTTACTCGCATAAGTCGCGCTTTTGTACGCTCGTGCATGCATTCCTTTATGTCGCTGCCCTCATGGTTTCGGTTGCAGACAGTGAACACTAAAAAAGTGACCACCTGACTACACAAAAGCGTGACCTATGCGAGTAACCCGCCCGACAAAATAAAATAAAAAACGAATTGGCAGACGGTCAAGAAATGACGAAATCGTGATTTCCGAGCCAAAATTGAAGTGATATACGTCATATTGCAATATCGGCAACCTTAAAGGATGGTTTCGTATATTTTACGAACCGCCTTGCTCTCGGTGCATGTGCGTCGATGCGGCTGAACTTTAAAAAATCTATCGGGCGTACGCCCTACCCTACAAATCTGTAGGGAGTATTAAATCTGGCCCCAGGTGTTTTTGGGCTGGGGAACAAATACCCCCCCCCCTTCGAAATACCCCCGTCTGGAATTATGTTCGTGATGTATGCAGTGTTCATTATGTATTTATATATTGGTAGCAGTTTGCATCGCAGCTACACATGTAAATACTAGTTTGTGATGCGATAGACCAAATGATTGATATGTCCAAATATACCCTACTTGGACACGTTGATTACCTGTTTTGTGTATATAAAAGCGTACTCTTTACTATGAATGATGTGAAAATTTCTTACGAAATAATACCCCCCCCCCCTCGAATAAGCCCCCCCCCCTCGAAATACCCCACTCAAAATTTCCACTCTGAAAAAATAAACCCCCTGGGGGTATTTCGAGCAAATACGGTAGCTATACAAACTACTCTCTGTATAGCTGCGATGAGATTTGACTCCAATAAATACATTATGTACATTGTATTTGTATACATGATGTATATCATTCAAGACGGGGGTATTTCGAGGGGGGGGGGGGATTTTTTCCTCAGCTCGAAAACACCTGGTGCCGGTTCCGCAAGTGGACAAGTTAAGAGTTAAAAGTTAAGAGTTGAGTAAAAAGACAAATGGCGAGTTAAGAGTAAAGTTAAAGTTTAAGAGAAAAGTTAAAATTTAAGAGAAAAGTTAAAAGTTGAGTTAAAGGTTAAGAGTTGAGTTAAAGGTTAAAAGTTGAGTTAAGAGTTAAAAGTTGAGTTAAGAGTTGAGTTAAGAGTTAAGAGACAAGTGGAAAATGAAGGTAAAAAATATAAAAAAATAAAAATATGAAATTGGTATCGATACGGCTGTTCGCTGGCATGGTGCCAATGTTGTATGCACGTCATTTGAAAATAACGTATCCAAAAAATTATCGCTAAAAAAAGAAAAAATCGCCGAACGTTGTTTCGAAATGGCCGTGCGGGGACAAAATATGATTGAAGATCGGCGTATCGCGCTTCTGCAACGAATGACCCATTTGTCTTTTAAATCAACTTTTAACTCATCTTTTAACCTTTAACTCAACTCTTAACATTTAACTCAACTTTTGACTCAACTTTTAACCTTTAACTCAACTCTTAACTTTTAACTCAACTTTTGACTCAACTTTAAACCTTTAACTCAACTCTTAACTTTTAACTCAACTTTTGACTCAACTTTTAACCTTTAACTCAACTCTTAACTTTTAACTCAACTTTTGACTCAACTTTTAACCTTTAACTCAACTCTTAACTTTTAACTCTTAACTTGTCTACTTGCGGAACTGGCCCCTGGGGGTATTTCGAGGGGGGTTTAATTCAAGGGGGGGGGGGTATTTCGAGGAGTTATGGTATATACCGTCTACGTACATATATAAGTCCATAGAGGGTTATAAATGGCGGTTTTTGTTGCATTTTTCGACGTTTGTGTACGTTTCAAACAACAATTTAGTACTGGGATTTCGAAAAATTTCTGGCGAATCAATAACCCCCCCTCGAAATACCTCCGCCCCCCGTTTAACCCCCCTTCAAAATTTCCACTCTGAAAAAATAACCCCCCTGGGGGGGTAATTCGAGGAAATCGGTAAATCCTTAACCCCCTCCTTGGATAATTCCCCTGTCAAATAGTTCCACCTGTCAACCGAGCGAGAACAACTTATTCCCATATGTACTTGAATATTTCCCCAGTTTGATGGGTGGGAACAAAATGCAATGTTCCATTAAACACAGTGACAGCACGTGGACTTGGGGTAAATTGTTTCAAATGAGAACTGTTTTATGAATGTACATCTGGATTACCGTATTTCCTCGAATGACCCCCCCGGGAAAATTTTGATTGGGGGGGGGGGGTAAACGAAGGGCTATGCCTATGTGCTTCGCTTCAGTTAATATATTTTCAGTTCGGGAACTTGACGTTCATGCTTCTTTGGACAGTTTCATTATAGAAAATAGTAAACAATCACTTGTTTTATATAAATAACTTTAATGTATTTATATCCGTACCGTATGCTAAAAAAGCAGAGTTGTGAAAGCGTATTTCCGCTTACCCGGAGTACCATAGTAAATGGGTATCAGTAAAAAAATGGCTAAAGCCAAAAAAAGTAGACGCTGCTCCCACATCAACATTCTCACAAATGGACATGAAGTGTGCCTCTCAAGTGGACATGAACATACAGGGGTGGGCATCTTCAGTTACCGCTGGAAAAACGCGATAGCTTGAGCTACAGTTGAGCTATCACAATGAAATTTTAACACAATAGAGTAGACTCCATAGGACACCTATGCTGAAGTTTGCAACCCAAACGGCCACAGTTTGGAGGAGTTGTGGAACACACAGTTTTTAGTGTAATTTTGTGACTTCACCCCCCTTATCTCGGGACTGGGGGACTATTCAAGTAAAAAAAGAATTTGGTAGTAGGCGCGACCACAACATACTCAAAGGGCATCAAAATCGGCCGATGTACGACAGAATGGGACGACACCAACAACCGATGCCCCCCCCTCAAATGCCACCCTCGATTTATCCTATGGGTGACGCCAAGTCACAAAATTACACTAAAAACCGTGTGTTCCACAACTCACCCAAAATGTGGCCGTTTGGGTTGCAAACTTCAGAATAGGTGTCCTATGGAGTCTACTCCATTGTGTTAAAATTTCATTCTGATAGCTCAACCGTAGCTCAATCTATCGCATTTTCCCAGCGGTAACTGAAGATGCCCACCCCTGTATATTGGATGCACAAAAGTAATGTATCATTGCTTAGAAAATGGCATACACGTCACCGATAACACACTTTAGTGTGTTATCGGTGAAGTGTATGCCATTTTCTAAGCAATGATACATTACTTTTGTGCATCCAATATATGAAGGGTGTGCTTCTAAAAGTACAAATCTACAAATTTGTCAATTTTGAGTTAAGACCATTTTCAGGGTCCCCATAGCAAAGTCCTTCAAAAAAAATTATAAAAAGTGGGGGGTGTTAAACTGCATTTTGAGATACGGGGGGTCGAAAAATGCCAAAAAACGGCAAAAAACAGTTTCTGAAATTTTAAAAGTACCGATCTACAAGCTTTTTCAGGTTTTGTATCTTACAAAGTACCGATCTACAGACTTTTTCCAAAATTGTTCTTTTAAAAGTACCGATTTGCACATTATTTTTTGTGCTTCTGAATGTACCGATGTCAGATCGGTACTTTTAAGAGCACAAACTTGTTTTGTGCTTTTTTTGTATGGGTAAAAGTACCAATCTACATAGAAATAATTTGTGCTTCTGAAAGTACCGCTGTTAGATTGGTACATTCAAATGCACAATTTTTTTTGGTAATTCTTAAAGTACCGATCTGCATGTAGATCGGTACTTTTATTTGCACAAATTTCGGAATTTTAGTTTTTTGTGTTGTAGATTGGTACTTCTGGAAGCACAATCTTGAACAGTGACTTTAGAATGCAGATCGGTACTTCTGAAAGCACAATTTTGAATAGTGACTTTAGAATGCAGTTCGTACTTCTGAAAGCACAATTTTGAATAGTGACTTTAGAATGCAGATCGGTACTTCTGAAAGCACAATTTTGAATAGTGACTTTAGAATGCAGATCGGTACTTCTGAAAGCACAATTTTGAATAGTGACTTTAGAATGCAGATCGGTACTTCTGAAAGCACAATTTTGAATAGTGACTTTAGAATGCAGATCGGTACTTCTGAAAGCACAATTTTGAATAGTGACTTTAGAATGCAGATCGGTACTTCTGAAAGCACAATTTTGAATAGTGACTTTAGAATGCAGATCGGTACTTCTGAAAGCACAATCTTGAATGGTGACTTGAGATTGCAGATGGGTACTTCTTGAAGCACAATCTTGAATAGTGAATTTAGATGGCAGATGGGTACTTCTTGAAGCACAATCTTGAATAGTGAATTTAGATTGGAGATCAGTACTTCTGGAAGCACAATCTTGAATAGTGACTTTCAATTGCAGATCAGTACTTCAGGAAGCACAATCTTGAATGGTGAATTTAGATTGCAGATCGGTACTTCTGAAAGCACAATCTTGAATGGTGACTTGAGATTGCAGATGGGTACTTCTTGAAGCACAATCTTGAATAGTGAATTTTGCAGATGGGTACTTCTTGAAGCACAATCTTGAATGGTGACTTGAGATTGCAGATCAGTACTTCTGGAAGCACAATCTTGAATAGTGACTTTCAATTGCAGATCAGTACTTCAGGAAGCACAATCTTGAATGGTGAATTTAGATTGCAGATCGGTACTTCTTGAAGCACAATCTTGAATAGTGACTTGAGATTGCAGATGGGTACTTCTTGAAGCACAATCTTGAATAGTGAATTTAGATGGCAGATGGGTACTTCTTGAAGCACAATCTTGAACAGTGAATTAAGATTGCAGATCGGTACTTCTTGAAGCACAATCTTGAATAGTGACTTGAGATTGCAGATGGGTACTTCTTGAAGCACAATCTTGAATAGTGAATTTAGATGGCAGATGGGTACTTCTTGAAGCACAATCTTGAACAGTGAATTTAGATTGCAGATCAGTACTTCTTGAAGCACAATCTTGAACAGTGAATTTAGATTGCAGATCGGTACTTCTTGAAGCACAATCTTGAATAGTGACTTGAGATTGCAGATCAGTACTTCTGGAAGCACAATCTTGAATGGTGAATGTAGATGGCAGATGGGTACTTCCTGCAGCACAATCTTGAATAGTGAATTTAGATGGCAGATGGGTACTTCTGAAAGCACAATTTTGAATAGTGACTTTAGAATGCAGATCGGTACTTCTGAAAGCACAATTTTGAATAGTGACTTTAGAATGCAGATCGGTACTTCTGAAAGCACAATTTTGAATAGTGACTTTAGAATGCAGATCGGTACTTCTGAAAGCACAATTTTGAATAGTGACTTTAGAATGCAGATCGGTACTTCTGAAAGCACAATCTTGAATGGTGACTTGAGATTGCAGATGGGTACTTCTTGAAGCACAATCTTGAATAGTGAATTTAGATGGCAGATGGGTACTTCTTGAAGCACAATCTTGAATAGTGAATTTAGATTGGAGATCAGTACTTCTGGAAGCACAATCTTGAATAGTGAATTTTGCAGATGGGTACTTCTTGAAGCACAATCTTGAATGGTGACTTGAGATTGCAGATCAGTACTTCTGGAAGCACAATCTTGAATAGTGACTTTCAATTGCAGATCAGTACTTCAGGAAGCACAATCTTGAATGGTGAATTTAGATTGCAGATCGGTACTTCTTGAAGCACAATCTTGAATAGTGACTTGAGATTGCAGATGGGTACTTCTTGAAGCACAATCTTGAATAGTGAATTTAGATGGCAGATGGGTACTTCTTGAAGCACAATCTTGAACAGTGAATTAAGATTGCAGATCGGTACTTCTTGAAGCACAATCTTGAATAGTGACTTGAGATTGCAGATGGGTACTTCTTGAAGCACAATCTTGAATAGTGAATTTAGATGGCAGATGGGTACTTCTTGAAGCACAATCTTGAACAGTGAATTTAGATTGCAGATCAGTACTTCTTGAAGCACAATCTTGAACAGTGAATTTAGATTGCAGATCGGTACTTCTTGAAGCACAATCTTGAATAGTGACTTGAGATTGCAGATCAGTACTTCTGGAAGCACAATCTTGAATGGTGAATGTAGATGGCAGATGGGTACTTCCTGCAGCACAATCTTGAATAGTGAATTTAGATGGCAGATGGGTACTTCTGGAAGCACAATCTTGAATAGTGACTTTCGATTGCAGATCAGTACTTCTGGAAGCACAATCTTGAATAGTGAATTTTGCAGATGGGTACTTCTTGAAGCACAATCTTGAATGGTGACTTGAGATTGCAGATCAGTACTTGTGGAAGCACAATCTTGAATAGTGACTTTCAATTGCAGATCAGTACTTCTGGAAGCACAATCTTGAATGGTGAATTTAGATTGCAGATCGGTACTTCTTGAAGCACAATCTTGAATAGTGACTTGAGATTGCAGATGGGTACTTCTTGAAGCACAATCTTGAATAGTGAATTTAGATGGCAGATGGGTACTTCTTGAAGCACAATCTTGAACAGTGAATTAAGATTGCAGATCGGTACTTCTTGAAGCACAATCTTGAATAGTGACTTGAGATTGCAGATCAGTACTTCTGGAAGCACAATCTTGAATGGTGACTTGAGATTGCAGATGGGTACTTCTTGAAGCACAATCTTGAATAGTGAATTTAGATGGCAGATGGGTACTTCTTGAAGCACAATCTTGAGCAGTGAATTTAGATTGCAGATCGGTACTTCTTGAAGCACAATCTTGAATAGTGACTTGAGATTGCAGATGGGTACTTCTTGAAGCACAATCTTGAACAGTGAATTTAGATTGCAGATCGGTACTTCTTGAAGCACAATCTTGAATAGTGAATTTAGATTGCAGATCGGTACTTCTTGAAGCACAATCTTGAATAGTGAATTTAGATTGCAGATCGGTACTTCTTGAAGCACAATCTTGAATGGTGACTTGAGATTGCAGATCAGTACTTCTGGAAGCACAATCTTGAATAGTGACTTTCAATTGCAGATCAGTACTTCTGGAAGCACAATCTTGAATGGTGAATTTAGATTGCAGATCGGTACTTCTTGAAGCACAATCTTGAATAGTGACTTGAGATTGCAGATGGGTACTTCTTGAAGCACAATCTTGAATAGTGAATTTAGATGGCAGATGGGTACTTCTTGAAGCACAATCTTGAACAGTGAATTTAGATTGCAGATTGGTACTTCTTGAAGCACAATCTTGAACAGTGAATTTAGATTGCAGATCGGTACTTCTTGAAGCACAATCTTGAATAGTGACTTGAGATTGCAGATCAGTACTTCTGGAAGCACAATCTTGAATAGTGACTTTCAATTGCAGATCAGTACTTCTGGAAGCACAATCTTGAATGGTGAATTTAGATTGCAGATCGGTACTTCTTGAAGCACAATCTTGAATGGTGACTTGAGATTGCAGATCAGTACTTCTGGAAGCACAATCTTGAATAGTGACTTTCAATTGCAGATCAGTACTTCTGGAAGCACAATCTTGAATGGTGAATTTAGATTGCAGATCGGTACTTCTTGAAGCACAATCTTGAATAGTGAATTTAGATTGCAGATTGGTACTTCTTGAAGCACAATCTTGAACAGTGAATTTAGATTGCAGATTGGTACTTCTTGAAGCACAATCTTGAACAGTGAATTTAGATTGCAGATCGGTACTTCTTGAAGCACAATCTTGAATAGTGACTTGAGATTGCAGATCAGTACTTCTGGAAGCACAATCTTGAATAGTGACTTTCAATTGCAGATCAGTACTTCTGGAAGCACAATCTTGAATGGTGAATTTAGATTGCAGATCGGTACTTCTTGAAGCACAATCTTGAATGGTGACTTGAGATTGCAGATCAGTACTTCTGGAAGCACAATCTTGAATAGTGACTTTCAATTGCAGATCAGTACTTCTGGAAGCACAATCTTGAATGGTGAATTTAGATTGCAGATCGGTACTTCTTGAAGCACAATCTTGAATAGTGACTTGAGATTGCAGATGGGTACTTCTTGAAGCACAATCTTGAATAGTGAATTTAGATGGCAGATGGGTACTTCTTGAAGCACAATCTTGAACAGTGAATTTAGATTGCAGATTGGTACTTCTTGAAGCACAATCTTGAATAGTGAATTTAGATTGCAGATCGGTACTTCTTGAAGCACAATCTTGAATGGTGACTTGAGATTGCAGATCAGTACTTCTGGAAGCACAATCTTGAATAGTGACTTTCAATTGCAGATCAGTACTTCTGGAAGCACAATCTTGAATGGTGAATTTAGATTGCAGATCGGTACTTCTTGAAGCACAATCTTGAATAGTGACTTGAGATTGCAGATGGGTACTTCTTGAAGCACAATCTTGAATAGTGAATTTAGATGGCAGATGGGTACTTCTTGAAGCACAATCTTGAACAGTGAATTTAGATTGCAGATTGGTACTTCTTGAAGCACAATCTTGAACAGTGAATTTAGATTGCAGATCGGTACTTCTTGAAGCACAATCTTGAATAGTGACTTGAGATTGCAGATCAGTACTTCTGGAAGCACAATCTTGAATGGTGAATGTAGATGGCAGATGGGTACTTCCTGAAGCACAATCTTGAATAGTGAATTTAGATGGCAGATGGGTACTTCTGGAAGCACAATCTTGAATAGTGACTTTCGATTGCAGATCAGTACTTCTGGAAGCACAAACTTGAATAGTGAATTTTGCAGATGGGTACTTCTTGAAGCACAATCTTGAATGGTGACTTGAGATTGCAGATCAGTACTTGTGGAAGCACAATCTTGAATAGTGACTTTCAATTGCAGATCAGTACTTCTGGAAGCACAATCTTGAATGGTGAATTTAGATTGCAGATTGGTACTTCTTGAAGCACAATCTTGAATAGTGACTTGAGATTGCAGATGGGTACTTCTTGAAGCACAATCTTGAATAGTGAATTTAGATGGCAGATGGGTACTTCTTGAAGCACAATCTTGAACAGTGAATTAAGATTGCAGATCGGTACTTCTTGAAGCACAATCTTGAATAGTGACTTGAGATTGCAGATCAGTACTTCTGGAAGCACAATCTTGAATGGTGACTTGAGATTGCAGATGGGTACTTCTTGAAGCACAATCTTGAATAGTGAATTTAGATGGCAGATGGGTACTTCTTGAAGCACAATCTTGAGCAGTGAATTTGGATTGCAGATCGGTACTTCTTGAAGCACAATCTTGAATAGTGACTTGAGATTGCAGATGGGTACTTCTTGAAGCACAATCTTGAATAGTGAATTTAGATTGGAGATCAGTACTTCTGGAAGCACAATCTTGAATAGTGAATTTTGCAGATGGGTACTTCTTGAAGCACAATCTTGAATGGTGACTTGAGATTGCAGATCAGTACTTCTGGAAGCACAATCTTGAATAGTGACTTTCAATTGCAGATCAGTACTTCAGGAAGCACAATCTTGAATAGTGACTTTAGAATGCAGATCGGTACTTCTGAAAGCACAATTTTGAATAGTGACTTTAGAATGCAGATCGGTACTTCTGAAAGCACAATTTTGAATAGTGACTTTAGAATGCAGATCGGTACTTCTGAAAGCACAATTTTGAATAGTGACTTTAGAATGCAGATCGGTACTTCTGAAAGCACAATTTTGAATAGTGACTTTAGAATGCAGATCGGTACTTCTGAAAGCACAATCTTGAATGGTGACTTGAGATTGCAGATGGGTACTTCTTGAAGCACAATCTTGAATAGTGAATTTAGATGGCAGATGGGTACTTCTTGAAGCACAATCTTGAATAGTGAATTTAGATTGGAGATCAGTACTTCTGGAAGCACAATCTTGAATAGTGAATTTTGCAGATGGGTACTTCTTGAAGCACAATCTTGAATGGTGACTTGAGATTGCAGATCAGTACTTCTGGAAGCACAATCTTGAATAGTGACTTTCAATTGCAGATCGGTACTTCTGAAAGCACAATTTTGAATAGTGACTTTAGAATGCAGATCGGTACTTCTGAAAGCACAATTTTGAATAGTGACTTTAGAATGCAGATCGGTACTTCTGAAAGCACAATTTTGAATAGTGACTTTAGAATGCAGATCGGTACTTCTGAAAGCACAATTTTGAATAGTGACTTTAGAATGCAGATCGGTACTTCTGAAAGCACAATTTTGAATAGTGACTTTAGAATGCAGATCGGTACTTCTGAAAGCACAATCTTGAATGGTGACTTGAGATTGCAGATGGGTACTTCTTGAAGCACAATCTTGAATAGTGAATTTAGATGGCAGATGGGTACTTCTTGAAGCACAATCTTGAATAGTGAATTTAGATTGGAGATCAGTACTTCTGGAAGCACAATCTTGAATAGTGAATTTTGCAGATGGGTACTTCTTGAAGCACAATCTTGAATGGTGACTTGAGATTGCAGATCAGTACTTCTGGAAGCACAATCTTGAATAGTGACTTTCAATTGCAGATCAGTACTTCAGGAAGCACAATCTTGAATGGTGAATTTAGATTGCAGATCGGTACTTCTTGAAGCACAATCTTGAATAGTGACTTGAGATTGCAGATGGGTACTTCTTGAAGCACAATCTTGAATAGTGAATTTAGATGGCAGATGGGTACTTCTTGAAGCACAATCTTGAACAGTGAATTAAGATTGCAGATCGGTACTTCTTGAAGCACAATCTTGAATAGTGAATTTAGATTGCAGATCGGTACTTCTTGAAGCACAATCTTGAATAGTGAATTTAGATGGCAGATGGGTACTTCTTGAAGCACAATCTTGAACAGTGAATTTAGATTGCAGATCAGTACTTCTTGAAGCACAATCTTGAACAGTGAATTTAGATTGCAGATCGGTACTTCTTGAAGCACAATCTTGAATAGTGACTTGAGATTGCAGATCAGTACTTCTGGAAGCACAATCTTGAATGGTGAATGTAGATGGCAGATGGGTACTTCCTGCAGCACAATCTTGAATAGTGAATTTAGATGGCAGATGGGTACTTCTGGAAGCACAATCTTGAATAGTGACTTTCGATTGCAGATCAGTACTTCTGGAAGCACAATCTTGAATAGTGAATTTTGCAGATGGGTACTTCTTGAAGCACAATCTTGAATGGTGACTTGAGATTGCAGATCAGTACTTGTGGAAGCACAATCTTGAATAGTGACTTTCAATTGCAGATCAGTACTTCTGGAAGCACAATCTTGAATGGTCAATTTAGATTGCAGATCGGTACTTCTTGAAGCACAATCTTGAATAGTGACTTGAGATTGCAGATGGGTACTTCTTGAAGCACAATCTTGAATAGTGAATTTAGATGGCAGATGGGTACTTCTTGAAGCACAATCTTGAACAGTGAATTAAGATTGCAGATCGGTACTTCTTGAAGCACAATCTTGAATAGTGACTTGAGATTGCAGATCAGTACTTCTGGAAGCACAATCTTGAATGGTGACTTGAGATTGCAGATGGGTACTTCTTGAAGCACAATCTTGAATAGTGAATTTAGATGGCAGATGGGTACTTCTTGAAGCACAATCTTGAGCAGTGAATTTAGATTGCAGATCGGTACTTCTTGAAGCACAATCTTGAATAGTGACTTGAGATTGCAGATGGGTACTTCTTGAAGCACAATCTTGAACAGTGAATTTAGATTGCAGATCGGTACTTCTTGAAGCACAATCTTGAATAGTGAATTTAGATTGCAGATCGGTACTTCTTGAAGCACAATCTTGAATAGTGAATTTAGATTGCAGATCGGTACTTCTTGAAGCACAATCTTGAATGGTGACTTGAGATTGCAGATCAGTACTTCTGGAAGCACAATCTTGAATAGTGACTTTCAATTGCAGATCAGTACTTCTGGAAGCACAATCTTGAATGGTGAATTTAGATTGCAGATCGGTACTTCTTGAAGCACAATCTTGAATAGTGACTTGAGATTGCAGATGGGTACTTCTTGAAGCACAATCTTGAATAGTGAATTTAGATGGCAGATGGGTACTTCTTGAAGCACAATCTTGAACAGTGAATTTAGATTGCAGATTGGTACTTCTTGAAGCACAATCTTGAACAGTGAATTTAGATTGCAGATCGGTACTTCTTGAAGCACAATCTTGAATAGTGACTTGAGATTGCAGATCAGTACTTCTGGAAGCACAATCTTGAATGGTGAATGTAGATGGCAGATGGGTACTTCCTGAAGCACAATCTTGAATAGTGAATTTAGATGGCAGATGGGTACTTCTGGAAGCACAATCTTGAATAGTGACTTTCGATTGCAGATCAGTACTTCTGGAAGCACAAACTTGAATAGTGAATTTTGCAGATGGGTACTTCTTGAAGCACAATCTTGAATGGTGACTTGAGATTGCAGATCAGTACTTGTGGAAGCACAATCTTGAATAGTGACTTTCAATTGCAGATCAGTACTTCTGGAAGCACAATCTTGAATGGTGAATTTAGATTGCAGATTGGTACTTCTTGAAGCACAATCTTGAATAGTGACTTGAGATTGCAGATGGGTACTTCTTGAAGCACAATCTTAAATAGTGAATTTAGATGGCAGATGGGTACTTCTTGAAGCACAATCTTGAACAGTGAATTAAGATTGCAGATCGGTACTTCTTGAAGCACAATCTTGAATAGTGACTTGAGATTGCAGATCAGTACTTCTGGAAGCACAATCTTGAATGGTGACTTGAGATTGCAGATGGGTACTTCTTGAAGCACAATCTTGAATAGTGAATTTAGATGGCAGATGGGTACTTCTTGAAGCACAATCTTGAGCAGTGAATTTGGATTGCAGATCGGTACTTCTTGAAGCACAATCTTGAATAGTGACTTGAGATTGCAGATGGGTACTTCTTGAAGCACAATCTTGAACAGTGAATTTAGATTGCAGATCGGTACTTCTTGAAGCACAATCTTGAATAGTGAATTTAGATTGCAGATCGGTACTTCTTGAAGCACAATCTTGAATAGTGAATTTAGATTGCAGATCGGTACTTCTTGAAGCACAATCTTGAATAGTGACTTTAGATTGCAGATCAGTACTTCTGGAAGCACAATCTTGAATAGTGACTTTCGATTGCAGATCAGTACTTCTGGAAGCACAATCTTGAATAGTGAATTTAGATTGCAGATGGGTACTTCTTGAAGCACAATCTTGAATGGTGACTTTAGATTGCAGATCAGTACTTCTGGAAGCACAATCTTGAATAGTGACTTTCAATTGCAGATCAGTACTTCTGGAAGCACAATCTTGAATGGTGAATTTAGATTGCAGATCAGTACTTCTTGAAGCACAATCTTGAATAGTGACTTGAGATTGCAGATGGGTACTTCTGGAAGCACAATCTTGAATGGTGACTTGATTTTGAGATAATCGCAATTGAAAGTTTGGAGTATGCAATACCCATACATGGGTATTGGGTATTGGAATTTGGGGTATGGGTATTTTGGGTATATTGTTGTCCACATGTGTGGGTATACTCTTTGATTGTACACATAACACTAGCTACATAAAATTTTATGATAGTTATACCACTAAATTACCTAATAATTACTAATATACCACTAATCTGTACATTTTGAAGCACAAATCTTTTCATTTGATGTACATAGGTACTTTAAAAAGCACAATTTTGAAAAACAGATTTTTATGGCAGACTATTTTTTTATTGGCACTTTTAGAGGCACAAATCTTTGCTTTTTATGTAGATCCGTACTATTAAAAACACACTTTAAAAAAAAAATCATTTTTATTGAAAATGGGTATTTTTTGAAGTACAAAATGTATATTGGTACTTTTTGAAGTGCAAACCTTTGCTTTCCATGTGCATTTTCGCTTTTCATGCACATCGGTACTTTTAAAAGCACAGTTTCAACAAAATACATTTTAACATTGATGGGCACATTTTGATGTACAAATAGTAAATGGAAGCATGTTTGAGCAAAAATTGAAATGTGCACATGATGCGCTGGAAAGTTTTGCACATGATTTCCAGGTTGTCTACTCAATTTGCAAATGTCCAAGCATTCCTAATTGAGTAAAATCTAGTCACGAAAAAAATTGCCTTATGGACAATTTATGTACCATATTTCCTCGATTTACCCCCCCCCCCTTGAATAAACCCCCCTCGAAATACCCCCAGGGGTTTCTGGGCTGGGGAAAAAATACCCCGCTCGAAATACCCCTGTCTGGAATAATGCACATGATGTATGCAGTGTACATTATGTATATATCACAGGGAATAGTACCTCGCTGCCAAATCGCTGCCAGCTAGGAGACAACAAGCTGACAAGCAGTTGTTTACACTTGGCAGCGAGCTGGCAGCGTGCGGCAGCGAGCTGGCAGCGAGTTGTCAGCGTGCGGCAGCGAGCTGGCAGCTAGCTGCAAAAGGCTGCAGTGTAGTTGGCAGCGAGCTGTCAGCTTACTGAAAGCACCTATTTAATAAACACATTACAGCATTTGAAAAACATGTCAGCGAGCTGGCAGCGAGGTGCAAACACGTTGTCAGCGAGCTAGGCCTGATTTTTGCTGCTTGGCAAGCGAGCTGGCAGCGAGTTGTCAGCAAAGTACTATTCCCTGTGTATTGGTCGCAGTTTGCATAGCAGCTACACATGTACTAGTTTGTGTAGCGATAGACGTTGATGTCCAAATATACCCTACTTGGACATGTTGATCACCTCTTTTGTGTATATAAAAGTGTACTCTTTACTATGAATTTCGTGAAAATTTCTTACGAAATAAACCCCCCTCAAAATTTCCACTCTGAAAAAATAAACCCCCTGGGTGTTTTGAGGAAATACAGTATTATATATTGTCCTGAAATTATTCCCCCCTTCAAAAACCCCCTCCTAGAAATACCCCCATGTCTGACGAGCTGGGGAAAAAATACCACTTCTCGAAATACCCCACCTAAGTTGTGTTATAAGTATTTACATGATAAATACCGCATTTGTGATCTGTGTAATGCAGAGCACACATGAAAACAAATGAGTTACCTTAAACAAGAATTATAAGTAAAAAAATACACTACTGTATTACCTCGAAATACCCCTATGGAGGTTTATTATTTCACCAGCAAAATTTGAGGAAGGGTTAATTCGAGGGGGGTATTATTTCCCTAGTCAGGGGAACAAGTCAGGGAAATACACTGTAACAGGCTCAAGGCCACAAATGTCAGAAAACCTCCAAGCAGCACCAAAAACATCATTGAAATCTACTAACCTGTCAATCATCCAAATCTCATCCACGAATGAGAGGGCACCAAAGGCATTTATACAGCTGCACTTGAACAAGCATCTTTAGAATTATTTCTCAAACAAATTTCAACAACTAACAAGCCATGCAGAGACCAGCTTCACACCCTGTAAAATGTTATGTAGCATCACCAAAATCTCAAATGAACAGTAAAAACAAATATCACTGATAATTTGATATTTTGGTGACACTAGTGACATTTTACAGTGTGTGGGAAGAAGCTTCTGTAGTGATTTTGCCTGGACACTGCTCAACAAAATGTTCATAACATTGAATCATGGTCCTGTCCACCACCTGTTTGGTGACCCAAATTGACCCAGCTCTTGCCAGTTGCACCCAAGCGCCACAAACGCAGTTGTTAACAGCCAATTGGGAGGACCAGCAAGCATTTAACAGGCTAGTATGAAGGTCAACAGTACCGTGGTCAGGACCATGATAGCAATCAGATAAACACCCAAAGGATTGTTCATATGAGCCCATTAAAATGGTCATATGTTCAAAGGATTGACCCCATTAGTCATAACAGAAGATTTTAACAAAACTTGCTAATGAATGAAATAATTCTAATAGCTTGTGTGAGGAGTGCAAATTTTGTATCTTGTAAACTGCACAGCCACTAGTCTGCCTCCTGAAATAACTGCAAGGAATGCAAAAAAAACAACAGAATATGTGCCTAGGGTTGGCAATTTTGAAATTTCCAGCACCTACTCTGATTTTTTAAACTGCTGGCAAAAATTGTTCTGCTATGCATAAGGTAAATGCAAAAATTTCCAAGTATTAACAAAACAATAAATAAATAATAATAAAATGAATATCATAACAAGAAATAGATGGATGGAGCAGCAGGAAATAGCATAACTAAATGCAACTAGGGATGGCAGATGTTTTTCTAAGTCTTTAAAAAAATGTTGTTGTTTTTTTAACAGAACCATCTAAACCGGTTTTTTAAGAACAGCAGCCAAAATGTTTAGTACATAGCATTAGGTATTTAGCAATTTTTTTTGCGCGCGAGGGTGCAATTTCACATACACATTACCAATGTATTAGCCTTTTCTTTTAACCTTATTTAAGCACTATTCCATGCAAAAATTGACTTGAAGTCACAAACATTCCACAAAAAGCGATATACTAACAAGTCAACAAAAAATGGGTATTTTTGACACAAATTACCACTTATAATATGTTGACCCATAACCATATCTGAGAGCTTTTAAAAAACTCTTTTTTTAACGTTGTTTTTTTAAACAGGGTTGTTAAAAAAAATTTTGGCCATCCCTAAGTGCAACTACTGCAATGTGCAAAATTTCCACAATCATAACTGTAGTAAACTAATTCAGTAGCATTTTGGGAAAATTATAAAAGAAAAAAATCAATTATTTACCAACTCTACACAGCAAAGTGGACAATCAACAGGTTGATAATTTTTATAGTTTATAACAAAACCTTAAGAACAGAGAAAATAACATGTACTGTATGTGCTAGAATAATTCCTCCAACGAATCAGCCTTTTAAGGGGGGATTTATTCAAGGGGATATTTTTCATCAAAATTTTCAAGCATGTTACTATCAACCCATTTCATTTAATTTGGTGTAGACACAACATAAGATGCCATTTTTGTTCAAATTTTTCACAACAAATTTATCATATTCCTAAAGGGGGGATTATTTGAAAGGTAATAATTTTTTCCTCACTCATCTAACATGGGGGAGTATTTGTGAGGGGGAATTGTTCAAGGTGGAATTTTTCAAGCAAATACCATACAAAGAAAATATGACCAAAAACAGGATCACCAGGGCTCTGAGCTTCATGTGGTTTTGTGACAAAAGTAGCTTAAGTTGGTAAATAAATAGCAATGTGTTCAAATTTTTTCAAACAACAACAAAAACAACAATGTGCAAGTATGTATCAACCATTTAAAAAAAGACAGCCTGTATTTATCAAATTTTAATGCAGTTGCATAGGGGTCTCTAAAGGGTGTACCCAAAATAAAAAACCCATCAAGCTATCCATCTATCCTGGGTGACAAAATCCTTGGCTACTATCACCTGAATGAACCCACATCTCCCCCCCCCCCCCCCCAAAAAAAAAAATCAGCCAGCTATCTGGGGCAGGGGTCTTGTAGATTTGGACCCCTGCGGGGGTTCAGATAGATAGTAAATTGCTCCTCCAGAGGGATAGATAGCTGGAAAAAAATGTGGGGGGGGGCGTTTGGGGGGGTTCAATATATAGGCTATTTTGAGGTTTAGAAGCTAAAAGGGGAAAAATCTCTAAAAATAGGTGAAACATAGCTAAAAATAGGTTAAGAGTAGGTACAAATAGGTACATAAGCACATAAATAGCTAAAAATAGCTGAAGATGTGCGATAAGACATACACATTGATGATTTTGATGGTGAAAATATATAAATAGGTATGAAAAGTAGCGATTTTGAGTGAAAATTAGGGTAAATTTCTCAAAAATCGCTCCAGGATAGATAGATAGCTGGCGATTTCGGGGGGGGGGGGTGGGTTCAGGGGATGGTAGCCAAAAATTTTGCCTCGGGATAGATAGATAGTTGACTGATTTGGTGGCTAACCCCAAGGATGTAGCCAGGGGGGTGGGGGGGGGGCCGCCCCCCCCTTCCCGGGCCGTACCAAAAAATGTGCCAGAAATGGCACTTCCAGAAGGCGATTTTGTCTCAGTTTGAAAAAAAAATTTGCGCGCAAGCAAAATTTACCATCACAAAAAAATATTTTCAATTGACCCGTAACCGCAGCCTCAAACCCAGTAAAAAATCCTAAATTCCTGTCAGCTGTATGTCCTGTAAGCTGTATATGCCTGTAAGATACAGACATATACAGCTGTTTTGGCACCAATGCCAACGCCAGTGGCGCCATGGCGACACACCTACGAATGGCGCCATTCCCCCACTGCAGAGGCAAAATTTGAGGGGCCCCCGTTTGCCGGGCTCCGTATACAATCTGCCCCCCCCCCCCCCCCCCGCTCAAAAACTCTGGCTACGTCCCTGGCTCACCCCCCCCCCCCCCATTGGTGACCCCTGGATCAAATTGTTTGCATAATTGCAGCGATTTTTCACGCACCTTATGTTCTGATTGAATCTGGTCTGGTCCTGGTCAACGCATTTTTGAAGGTTATATTTTTGACTATTTTTGAATAAGGTAGGTATCTTTGGTAGGAAATAGATTTCAATCAGGGATATAAAACTTAAAAACAGAATTTAAAACTTCTATGTCACATGAATTTATTTGTGGCATCAAATGTAATGAAAATTAGAAACTATTTTATAGAAAACATCTTTAAATTAGAAAAATCCTTTGAGAAAACAAAAAAGTCTTTTCCACAGGGTTTACCATTGTCAGGCACGGGGGTATTCTAAATTTTGACCCTCCAGTTGGATAGATGGCATATCGCTCCTGCGAAGGGATAGATAGCTGAAAAAAATGTGTGTTTTGGGGGGGGGGTTTCAGGGCTTCAATATGTAGGGCTTAAAATGGGCGTATAAGCATTAATTTTGAAGGTGAAAATATAAAGCTGAGTGAGTTTGAATGAAAATTACAGTAAAATTTCTCAAAAATCACTTTAGATAGCAGGGCTATTTGGGGGAGGGGTTTAGAGGATAGTAGCAAAAAAGTTTGAATCTGAGATACCGCAAATCCTCAAATAAGATCCGCCTTGAATAACCCCCCCCCTTGAATAACTCACCCCTGTTGGCAAAGCGGGGAAAAAAATCACTCCCCCCTCTTGAATAACTCCCCCGTTGGATGACAATGATACAATACAAAATTCAAAAGAATATTAGACTACAGCAGCAACAGCAGATAAATGATGTGTATGCAGCGTATACGCACCATTTTGCTGTTGTTGGACAGTTAAATACATGAATTACATGAGTTAACAGATTACATCCATGCAATGAATTAAGTTGAATAAAGAATTAAAAAAATAACCCCCCTTGAAAAACTCCCCCCTCCAAAACGTCTGAGAAAAAAATAACTCCCCAGGGGCCAGATTTAATTCTCCCTACAGATTTGTAGGGTAGGGCGTACGCCCGATAGATTTTTTCAAGTTCAGCCGCATCAACGCACATGCACCGCATCGACGCACATGCACCTCAAGCAAGGCAGTTTGTAAAATACAAGAAACTATCCCTTAAGGTCGCTGATATTGCAATATGATGTATATCACTTCGATTTTGGCCCGGAAATCACGATTTTGTCATTTCTTGGCTGTCTGCCAATTCGTTTTTTATTTTATTTTGTCGGGCGGGTTACTCGCATAAGTCGCGCTTTTGTACGCTCGTGCATGCATTTCTTTCTTGTCGCTGCCCTCATGGTTTCGGTTGTAGGCAGTGAACACTAAAAAAGTGACCACCTGACTACACAAAAGCGCGACTTATGCGAGTAACCCGTCCGACAAAATAAAATAAAAAACGAATTGGCCAACAGCCAAGAAATGACGAAATCATGATTTCCGTGCCAAAATCGAAGTGATATACGTTATATTGCAATATTGGCAACTTTAAGGGATGGTTTCTTATATTTTACGCACCGCCTTACTCTCAGTGCATGTGAATCGATGCGGCTAAACTTAAAAAAATCTGTCGAACGTACGCCCTACCCTACAAATCTGTAGGGAGAATTAAATCTGGCCCCTGGGGTCTTATTTGAGGATTTAGGGTAGATAGATAGCTACTTCCATTCCTACCCCTGGTTAGACAGAACACAAATACCTAGGAGGTCTCGATACAGCTGATGATGGGACCTCCTTCGCTGTCCACTATGTCACCACTTGGCTGCATTCCCATTCCGTTTCAAATTGACGTAGTCGTGGCGGCAAGATCTTAGTAAGGGGATTTGGATTGAGGGTTATAAGATGGGTAAATAAAATTGAGTACGCTTGGTTCAGTTCTGGGGTTGGGAAAAGATGATCTTTAACGGACCGATTTTGAAAAAATCTAAATTGCTGGAGTCAAAATGGCGCACCACACACTCAAAATTGGCAAGGTCAGAATAACAAGAGGGGTGAAATTTAAAATCTTCTGAACCAAACCGAATTTCAGTAGTTTTTCAGCCTTGGTTGTAAATAAAATCGTCTGAATCGACTTGAGAATTCCACCTGGGCTTAAATAAAAAACAATCAAACTGCCCTTGCCAATTTTGAGTGTGTGGTGCACCAATGAGTTCTAATTTTTCTTTAAAATGGCCCGAGGTGCTGGACATGGATGAGGTAGAACTGGCCGAACTGGATGAGGTTGTGTTGTTCAATGATTGTAACAGTGATCGCAATCTCTATGCGGGTAATTTGTAAAAAGAACTTACACTTTTGGCTGCCGCAGCTGACTTATTATTCTGCGAATGCGTTTGGCGCTGGGAGACTTTTCGTGCACTGATTGTTGAGACGTGCACCTGATTTTTCGATTCCTGCTGGAACGTTTTGGCGGCGCGCCAATTTATGATATCAAACATCATCTGTAGCCTTGGAATTCAGGGTTTCAGTATTTTGGTTTCAAACATATTGGAAACCATAGCATCATGTCAGAATGATATGACTAGTGATGGAAAAGCGCCATGGCGCTGGCACCTGGCGCTAGCGCCAAAGCAAAAAGCGCTTTTGGCGCTTGGCTTCAAGATTGTGCTTCAAGAAGTACCGATCTGCAATCAAAAGTCACTATTCAAGATTGTGCTTCAAGAAGTACTGATCTGCAATCAAAAGTCACTATTCAAGATTGTGCTTCAAGAAGTACCGATCTGCAATCTAAATTCACGATTCAAGATTGTGCTTCAAGAAGTACTGATCTGCAATCTAAATTCACTATTCAAGATTGTGCTTCCAGAAGTACCGATCTGCATTCTAAAGTCACTATTCAAGATTGTGCTTCAAGAAGTACCGATCTGCAATCAAAAGTCACTATTCAAGATTGTGCTTCAAGAAGTACTGATCTGCAATCAAAAGTCACTATTCAAGATTGTGCTTCAAGAAGTACTGATCTGCAATCTAAAGTCATTATTCAAGACAACTTTTTGTCTGCAATCAGTAGAAGAAAGTACCAATCTACAGCACAAAAATCAACATTTTCAATATTGTGCAAATAAAAGTACCAATCTACATGCAGATTGGTACTTTAAGAATTACCATTTTGGCTTGATTTTGATGAAAAACAAACTTTTTTATAATGTGTGCTTCTAAAAGTACCGATCTACATTTCTAAAAAAAACTTTAAAATCTGTGCAAATAAAAGTACCGATTTCCATGCAGAATTACCAAAAAAAATTGTGCATTTGAAAGTACCGATCTGACATCGGTACTTTCAGAAAAACAATTTCTTTCATTCTAGATTGGTAGATAGATTGTGCTTCCAGAAGTACCGATCTGCAATCAAAAGTCACTATTCAAGATTGTGCTTCAAGAAGTACTGATCTGCAATCTAAAGTCACTATTCAAGATTGTGCTTCAAGAAGTACCGATCTGCAATCTAAATTCACTATTCAAGATTGTGCTTCCAGAAGTACCGATCTGCATTCTAAAGTCACTATTCAAGATTGTGCTTCAAGAAGTACCGATCTGCAATCTAAATTCACTATTCAAGATTGTGCTTCCAGAAGTACCGATCTGCATTCTAAAGTCACTATTCAAGATTGTGCTTCAAGAAGTACCGATCTGCAATCAAAAGTCACTATTCAAGATTGTGCTTCAAGAAGTACTGATCTGCAATCTAAAGTCACTATTCAAGATTGTGCTTCAAGAAGTACCGATCTGCAATCTAAATTCACTATTCAAGATTGTGCTTCCAGAAGTACCGATCTGCATTCTAAAGTCACTATTCAAGATTGTGCTTCAAGAAGTACCGATCTGCAATCTAAATTCACTATTCAAGATTGTGCTTCCAGAAGTACCGATCTGCATTCTAAAGTCACTATTCAAGATTGTGCTTCAAGAAGTACCAATCTGCAATCAAAAGTCACTATTCAAGATTGTGCTTCAAGAAGTACCCATCTGCAATCTCAAGTCACTATTCAAGATTGTGCTTCAAGAAGTACCGATCTGCAATCTAAATTCACTGCTCAAGATTGTGCTTCAAAAAGTACCCATCTGCCATCTAAATTCACTATTCAAGATTGTGCTTCAAGAAGTACCCATCTGCAATCAAAAGTCACTATTCAAGATTGTGCTTCAAGAAGTACCCATCTGCAATCAAAAGTCACTATTCAAGATTGTGCTTCAAGAAGTACTGATCTGCAATCTAAATTCACTATTCAAGATTGTGCTTCCAGAAGTACCGATCTGCATTCTAAAGTCACTATTCAAGATTGTGCTTCAAGAAGTACCGATCTGCAATCAAAAGTCACTATTCAAGATTGTGCTTCAAGAAGTACTGATCTGCAATCAAAAGTCACTATTCAAGATTGTGCTTCAAGAAGTACTGATCTGCAATCAAAAGTCACTATTCAAGATTGTGCTTCAAGAAGTACCGATCTGCAATCTAAATTCACGATTCAAGATTGTGCTTCAAGAAGTACCGATCTGCAATCAAAAGTCACTATTCAAGATTGTGCTTCAAGAAGTACCGATCTGCAATCTAAATTCACTATTCAAGATTGTGCTTCCAGAAGTACCGATCTGCATTCTAAAGTCACTATTCAAGATTGTGCTTCCAGAAGTACTGATCTGCATTATAAAGTCACTATTCAAGATTGTGCTTCCAGAAGTACCGATCTGCAATCTAAAGTCACTATTCAAAATTGTGCTTTCAGAAGTACCAATCTGCATTCTAAAGTCACTATTCAAAATTGTGCTTTCACAAGTACCGATCTGCAATCTAAATTCACTATTCAAGATTGTGCTTCCAGAAGTACCGATATGCATTCTAAAGTCACTATTCAAGATTGTGCTTCAAGAAGTACCGATCTGCAATCAAAAGTCACTATTCAAGATTGTGCTTCAAGAAGTACCGATCTGCAATCAAAAGTCACTATTCAAGATTGTGCTTCAAGAAGTACTGATCTGCAATCAAAAGTCACTATTCAAGATTGTGCTTCAAGAAGTACTGATCTGCAATCAAAAGTCACTATTCAAGATTGTGCTTCAAGAAGTACCGATCTGCAATCAAAAGTCACTATTCAAGATTGTGCTTCAAGAAGTACCGATCTGCAATCAAAAGTCACTATTCAAGATTGTGCTTCAAGAAGTACTGATCTGCAATCAAAAGTCACTATTCAAGATTGTGCTTCAAGAAGTACTGATCTGCAATCAAAAGTCACTATTCAAGATTGTGCTTCAAGAAGTACCGATCTGCAATCTAAATTCACTATTCAAGATTGTGCTTCCAGAAGTACCGATCTGCATTCTAAAGTCACTATTCAAGATTGTGCTTCAAGAAGTACCGATCTGCAATCTAAATTCACTATTCAAGATTGTGCTTCCAGAAGTACCGATCTGCATTCTAAAGTCACTATTCAAGATTGTGCTTCAAGAAGTACCAATCTGCAATCAAAAGTCACTATTCAAGATTGTGCTTCAAGAAGTACCCATCTGCAATCTCAAGTCACTATTCAAGATTGTGCTTCAAGAAGTACCGATCTGCAATCTAAATTCACTGCTCAAGATTGTGCTTCAAGAAGTACCCATCTGCCATCTAAATTCACTATTCAAGATTGTGCTTCAAGAAGTACCCATCTGCAATCAAAAGTCACTATTCAAGATTGTGCTTCAAGAAGTACCCATCTGCAATCAAAAGTCACTATTCAAGATTGTGCTTCAAGAAGTACTGATCTGCAATCTAAATTCACTATTCAAGATTGTGCTTCCAGAAGTACCGATCTGCATTCTAAAGTCACTATTCAAGATTGTGCTTCAAGAAGTACCGATCTGCAATCAAAAGTCACTATTCAAGATTGTGCTTCAAGAAGTACTGATCTGCAATCAAAAGTCACTATTCAAGATTGTGCTTCAAGAAGTACTGATCTGCAATCAAAAGTCACTATTCAAGATTGTGCTTCAAGAAGTACCGATCTGCAATCTAAATTCACGATTCAAGATTGTGCTTCAAGAAGTACCGATCTGCAATCAAAAGTCACTATTCAAGATTGTGCTTCAAGAAGTACCGATCTGCAATCTAAATTCACTATTCAAGATTGTGCTTCCAGAAGTACCGATCTGCATTCTAAAGTCACTATTCAAGATTGTGCTTCCAGAAGTACTGATCTGCATTATAAAGTCATGATTCAAGATTGTGCTTCCAGAAGTACCGATCTGCAATCTAAAGTCACTATTCAAAATTGTGCTTTCAGAAGTACCAATCTGCATTCTAAAGTCACTATTCAAAATTGTGCTTTCACAAGTACCGATCTGCAATCTAAATTCACTATTCAAGATTGTGCTTCCAGAAGTACCGATCTGCATTCTAAAGTCACTATTCAAGATTGTGCTTCAAGAAGTACCGATCTGCAATCAAAAGTCACTATTCAAGATTGTGCTTCAAGAAGTACCGATCTGCAATCAAAAGTCACTATTCAAGATTGTGCTTCAAGAAGTACTGATCTGCAATCAAAAGTCACTATTCAAGATTGTGCTTCAAGAAGTACTGATCTGCAATCAAAAGTCACTATTCAAGATTGTGCTTCAAGAAGTACCGATCTGCAATCAAAAGTCACTATTCAAGATTGTGCTTCAAGAAGTACCGATCTGCAATCAAAAGTCACTATTCAAGATTGTGCTTCAAGAAGTACTGATCTGCAATCAAAAGTCACTATTCAAGATTGTGCTTCAAGAAGTACTGATCTGCAATCAAAAGTCACTATTCAAGATTGTGCTTCAAGAAGTACCGACCTGCAATCTAAATTCACTATTCAAGATTGTGCTTCCAGAAGTACCGATCTGCATTCTAAAGTCACTATTCAAGATTGTGCTTCAAGAAGTACCGATCTGCAATCTAAATTCACTATTCAAGATTGTGCTTCCAGAAGTACCGATCTGCATTCTAAAGTCACTATTCAAGATTGTGCTTCAAGAAGTACCAATCTGCAATCAAAAGTCACTATTCAAGATTGTGCTTCAAGAAGTACCCATCTGCAATCTCAAGTCACTATTCAAGATTGTGTTTCAAGAAGTACCGATCTGCAATCTAAATTCACTGCTCAAGATTGTGCTTCAAGAAGTACCCATCTGCCATCTAAATTCACTATTCAAGATTGTGCTTCAAGAAGTACCCATCTGCAATCAAAAGTCACTATTCAAGATTGTGCTTCAAGAAGTACCCATCTGCAATCAAAAGTCACTATTCAAGATTGTGCTTCAAGAAGTACTGATCTGCAATCTAAATTCACTATTCAAGATTGTGCTTCCAGAAGTACCGATCTGCATTCTAAAGTCACTATTCAAGATTGTGCTTCAAGAAGTACCGATCTGCAATCAAAAGTCACTATTCAAGATTGTGCTTCAAGAAGTACTGATCTGCAATCAAAAGTCACTATTCAAGATTGTGCTTCAAGAAGTACTGATCTGCAATCAAAAGTCACTATTCAAGATTGTGCTTCAAGAAGTACCGATCTGCAATCTAAATTCACGATTCAAGATTGTGCTTCAAGAAGTACCGATCTGCAATCAAAAGTCACTATTCAAGATTGTGCTTCAAGAAGTACCGATCTGCAATCTAAATTCACTATTCAAGATTGTGCTTCCAGAAGTACCGATCTGCATTCTAAAGTCACTATTCAAGATTGTGCTTCCAGAAGTACTGATCTGCATTATAAAGTCACTATTCAAGATTGTGCTTCCAGAAGTACCGATCTGCAATCTAAAGTCACTATTCAAAATTGTGCTTTCAGAAGTACCAATCTGCATTCTAAAGTCACTATTCAAAATTGTGCTTTCACAAGTACCGATCTGCAATCTAAATTCACTATTCAAGATTGTGCTTCCAGAAGTACCGATCTGCATTCTAAAGTCACTATTCAAGATTGTGCTTCAAGAAGTACCGATCTGCAATCAAAAGTCACTATTCAAGATTGTGCTTCAAGAAGTACTGATCTGCAATCAAAAGTCACTATTCAAGATTGTGCTTCAAGAAGTACCAATCTGCAATCAAAAGTCACTATTCAAGATTGTGCTTCAAGAAGTACTGATCTGCAATCAAAAGTCACTATTCAAGATTGTGCTTCAAGAAGTACTGATCTGCAATCAAAAGTCACTATTCAAGATTGTGCTTCAAGAAGTACTGATCTGCAATCAAAAGTCACTATTCAAGATTGTGCTTCAAGAAGTACCGATCTGCAATCAAAATTCACTATTCAAGATTGTGCTTCAAGAAGTACCGATCTGCAATCAAAAGTCACTATTCATGTTTGTGCTTCAAGAAGTACTGATCTGCAATCAAAAGTCACTATTCAAGATTGTGCTTCAAGAAGTACTGATCTGCAATCTAAATTCACAATTCAAGATTGTGCTTCAAGAAGTACCGATCTGCATTCTAAAGTCACTATTCAAGATTGTGCTTCCAGAAGTACTGATCTGCATTCTAAAGTCACTGTTCAAGATTGTGCTTCCAGAAGTACCGATCTGCAATCTAAAGTCACTATTCAAGATTGTGCTTCAAGAAGTACTGATCTGCAATCAAAAGTCACTATTCAAGATTGTGCTTCAAGAAGTACTGATCTGCAATCAAAAGTCACTATTCAAGATTGTGCTTCAAGAAGTACTGATCTGCAATCAAAAGTCACTATTCAAGATTGTGCTTCAAGAAGTACTGATCTGCAATCAAAAGTCACTATTCAAGATTGTGCTTCAAGAAGTACCGATCTGCAATCTAAATTCACTATTCAAGATTGTGCTTCCAGAAGTACCGATCTGCATTCTAAAGTCACTATTCAAGATTGTGCTTCAAGAAGTACCGATCTGCAATCTAAATTCACTATTCAAGATTGTGCTTCCAGAAGTACCGATCTGCATTCTAAAGTCACTATTCAAGATTGTGCTTCAAGAAGTACCAATCTGCAATCAAAAGTCACTATTCAAGATTGTGCTTCAAGAAGTACCCATCTGCAATCTCAAGTCACTATTCAAGATTGTGTTTCAAGAAGTACCGATCTGCAATCTAAATTCACTGCTCAAGATTGTGCTTCAAGAAGTACCCATCTGCCATCTAAATTCACTATTCAAGATTGTGCTTCAAGAAGTACCCATCTGCAATCAAAAGTCACTATTCAAGATTGTGCTTCAAGAAGTACCCATCTGCAATCAAAAGTCACTATTCAAGATTGTGCTTCAAGAAGTACTGATCTGCAATCTAAATTCACTATTCAAGATTGTGCTTCCAGAAGTACCGATCTGCATTCTAAAGTCACTATTCAAGATTGTGCTTCAAGAAGTACCGATCTGCAATCAAAAGTCACTATTCAAGATTGTGCTTCAAGAAGTACTGATCTGCAATCAAAAGTCACTATTCAAGATTGTGCTTCAAGAAGTACTGATCTGCAATCAAAAGTCACTATTCAAGATTGTGCTTCAAGAAGTACCGATCTGCAATCTAAATTCACGATTCAAGATTGTGCTTCAAGAAGTACCGATCTGCAATCAAAAGTCACTATTCAAGATTGTGCTTCAAGAAGTACCGATCTGCAATCTAAATTCACTATTCAAGATTGTGCTTCCAGAAGTACCGATCTGCATTCTAAAGTCACTATTCAAGATTGTGCTTCAAGAAGTACTGATCTGCAATCAAAAGTCACTATTCAAGATTGTGCTTCAAGAAGTACTGATCTGCAATCAAAAGTCACTATTCAAGATTGTGCTTCAAGAAGTACTGATCTGCAATCAAAAGTCACTATTCAAGATTGTGCTTCAAGAAGTACCGATCTGCAATCTAAATTCACTATTCAAGATTGTGTTTCAAGAAGTACCGATCTGCAATCTAAATTCACTGCTCAAGATTGTGCTTCAAGAAGTACCCATCTGCCATCTAAATTCACTATTCAAGATTGTGCTTCAAGAAGTACCCATCTGCAATCAAAAGTCACTATTCAAGATTGTGCTTCAAGAAGTACCCATCTGCAATCAAAAGTCACTATTCAAGATTGTGCTTCAAGAAGTACTGATCTGCAATCTAAATTCACTATTCAAGATTGTGCTTCCAGAAGTACCGATCTGCATTCTAAAGTCACTATTCAAGATTGTGCTTCAAGAAGTACCGATCTGCAATCAAAAGTCACTATTCAAGATTGTGCTTCAAGAAGTACTGATCTGCAATCAAAAGTCACTATTCAAGATTGTGCTTCAAGAAGTACTGATCTGCAATCAAAAGTCACTATTCAAGATTGTGCTTCAAGAAGTACCGATCTGCAATCTAAATTCACGATTCAAGATTGTGCTTCAAGAAGTACCGATCTGCAATCAAAAGTCACTATTCAAGATTGTGCTTCAAGAAGTACCGATCTGCAATCTAAATTCACTATTCAAGATTGTGCTTCCAGAAGTACCGATCTGCATTCTAAAGTCACTATTCAAGATTGTGCTTCAAGAAGTACTGATCTGCAATCAAAAGTCACTATTCAAGATTGTGCTTCAAGAAGTACTGATCTGCAATCAAAAGTCACTATTCAAGATTGTGCTTCAAGAAGTACTGATCTGCAATCAAAAGTCACTATTCAAGATTGTGCTTCAAGAAGTACCGATCTGCAATCTAAATTCACTATTCAAGATTGTGCTTCCAGAAGTACCGATCTGCATTCTAAAGTCACTATTCAAGATTGTGCTTCAAGAAGTACCGATCTGCAATCAAAAGTCACTATTCAAGATTGTGCTTCAAGAAGTACTGATCTGCAATCAAAAGTCACTATTCAAGATTGTGCTTCAAGAAGTACCAATCTGCAATCAAAAGTCACTATTCAAGATTGTGCTTCAAGAAGTACTGATCTGCAATCAAAAGTCACTATTCAAGATTGTGCTTCAAGAAGTACCGATCTGCAATCAAAAGTCACTATTCAAGATTGTGCTTCAAGAAGTACCGATCTGCAATCTAAAGTCACTATTCAAGATTGTGCTTCAAGAAGTACTGATCTGCAATCAAAAGTCACTATTCAAGATTGTGCTTCAAGAAGTACTGATCTGCAATCAAAAGTCACTATTCAAGATTGTGCTTCAAGAAGTACTGATCTGCAATCAAAAGTCACTATTCAAGATTGTGCTTCAAGAAGTACCGATCTGCAATCAAAAGTCACTATTCAAGATTGTGCTTCAAGAAGTACCGATCTGCAATCTAAAGTCACTATTCAAGATTGTGCTTCAAGAAGTACTGATCTGCAATCAAAAGTCACTATTCAAGATTGTGCTTCAAGAAGTACTGATCTGCAATCAAAAGTCACTATTCAAGATTGTGCTTCAAGAAGTACTGATCTGCAATCAAAAGTCACTATTCAAGATTGTGCTTCAAGAAGTACCCATCTGCAATCAAAAGTCACTATTCAAGATTGTGCTTCAAGAAGTACTGATCTGCAATCTAAATTCACTATTCAAGATTGTGCTTCCAGAAGTACCGATCTGCATTCTAAAGTCACTATTCAAGATTGTGCTTCAAGAAGTACCGATCTGCAATCAAAAGTCACTATTCAAGATTGTGCTTCAAGAAGTACTGATCTGCAATCAAAAGTCACTATTCAAGATTGTGCTTCAAGAAGTACTGATCTGCAATCAAAAGTCACTATTCAAGATTGTGCTTCAAGAAGTACCGATCTGCAATCTAAATTCACGATTCAAGATTGTGCTTCAAGAAGTACCGATCTGCAATCAAAAGTCACTATTCAAGATTGTGCTTCAAGAAGTACCGATCTGCAATCTAAATTCACTATTCAAGATTGTGCTTCCAGAAGTACCGATCTGCATTCTAAAGTCACTATTCAAGATTGTGCTTCAAGAAGTACTGATCTGCAATCAAAAGTCACTATTCAAGATTGTGCTTCAAGAAGTACTGATCTGCAATCAAAAGTCACTATTCAAGATTGTGCTTCAAGAAGTACTGATCTGCAATCAAAAGTCACTATTCAAGATTGTGCTTCAAGAAGTACCGATCTGCAATCTAAATTCACTATTCAAGATTGTGTTTCAAGAAGTACCGATCTGCAATCTAAATTCACTGCTCAAGATTGTGCTTCAAGAAGTACCCATCTGCCATCTAAATTCACTATTCAAGATTGTGCTTCAAGAAGTACCCATCTGCAATCAAAAGTCACTATTCAAGATTGTGCTTCAAGAAGTACCCATCTGCAATCAAAAGTCACTATTCAAGATTGTGCTTCAAGAAGTACTGATCTGCAATCTAAATTCACTATTCAAGATTGTGCTTCCAGAAGTACCGATCTGCATTCTAAAGTCACTATTCAAGATTGTGCTTCAAGAAGTACCGATCTGCAATCAAAAGTCACTATTCAAGATTGTGCTTCAAGAAGTACTGATCTGCAATCAAAAGTCACTATTCAAGATTGTGCTTCAAGAAGTACTGATCTGCAATCAAAAGTCACTATTCAAGATTGTGCTTCAAGAAGTACCGATCTGCAATCTAAATTCACGATTCAAGATTGTGCTTCAAGAAGTACCGATCTGCAATCAAAAGTCACTATTCAAGATTGTGCTTCAAGAAGTACCGATCTGCAATCTAAATTCACTATTCAAGATTGTGCTTCCAGAAGTACCGATCTGCATTCTAAAGTCACTATTCAAGATTGTGCTTCAAGAAGTACTGATCTGCAATCAAAAGTCACTATTCAAGATTGTGCTTCAAGAAGTACTGATCTGCAATCAAAAGTCACTATTCAAGATTGTGCTTCAAGAAGTACTGATCTGCAATCAAAAGTCACTATTCAAGATTGTGCTTCAAGAAGTACCGATCTGCAATCTAAATTCACTATTCAAGATTGTGCTTCCAGAAGTACCGATCTGCATTCTAAAGTCACTATTCAAGATTGTGCTTCAAGAAGTACCGATCTGCAATCAAAAGTCACTATTCAAGATTGTGCTTCAAGAAGTACTGATCTGCAATCAAAAGTCACTATTCAAGATTGTGCTTCAAGAAGTACCAATCTGCAATCAAAAGTCACTATTCAAGATTGTGCTTCAAGAAGTACTGATCTGCAATCAAAAGTCACTATTCAAGATTGTGCTTCAAGAAGTACCGATCTGCAATCAAAAGTCACTATTCAAGATTGTGCTTCAAGAAGTACCGATCTGCAATCTAAAGTCACTATTCAAGATTGTGCTTCAAGAAGTACTGATCTGCAATCAAAAGTCACTATTCAAGATTGTGCTTCAAGAAGTACTGATCTGCAATCAAAAGTCACTATTCAAGATTGTGCTTCAAGAAGTACTGATCTGCAATCAAAAGTCACTATTCAAGATTGTGCTTCAAGAAGTACTGATCTGCAATCAAAAGTCACTATTCAAGATTGTGCTTCAAGAAGTACCGATCTGCAATCTAAATTCACTATTCAAGATTGTGCTTCCAGAAGTACCGATCTGCATTCTAAAGTCACTATTCAAGATTGTGCTTCAAGAAGTACCGATCTGCAATCTAAATTCACTATTCAAGATTGTGCTTCCAGAAGTACCGATCTGCATTCTAAAGTCACTATTCAAGATTGTGCTTCAAGAAGTACCAATCTGCAATCAAAAGTCACTATTCAAGATTGTGCTTCAAGAAGTACCCATCTGCAATCTCAAGTCACTATTCAAGATTGTGTTTCAAGAAGTACCGATCTGCAATCTAAATTCACTGCTCAAGATTGTGCTTCAAGAAGTACCCATCTGCCATCTAAATTCACTATTCAAGATTGTGCTTCAAGAAGTACCCATCTGCAATCAAAAGTCACTATTCAAGATTGTGCTTCAAGAAGTACCCATCTGCAATCAAAAGTCACTATTCAAGATTGTGCTTCAAGAAGTACTGATCTGCAATCTAAATTCACTATTCAAGATTGTGCTTCCAGAAGTACCGATCTGCATTCTAAAGTCACTATTCAAGATTGTGCTTCAAGAAGTACCGATCTGCAATCAAAAGTCACTATTCAAGATTGTGCTTCAAGAAGTACTGATCTGCAATCAAAAGTCACTATTCAAGATTGTGCTTCAAGAAGTACTGATCTGCAATCAAAAGTCACTATTCAAGATTGTGCTTCAAGAAGTACCGATCTGCAATCTAAATTCACGATTCAAGATTGTGCTTCAAGAAGTACCGATCTGCAATCAAAAGTCACTATTCAAGATTGTGCTTCAAGAAGTACCGATCTGCAATCTAAATTCACTATTCAAGATTGTGCTTCCAGAAGTACCGATCTGCATTCTAAAGTCACTATTCAAGATTGTGCTTCCAGAAGTACTGATCTGCATTATAAAGTCACTATTCAAGATTGTGCTTCCAGAAGTACCGATCTGCAATCTAAAGTCACTATTCAAAATTGTGCTTTCAGAAGTACCAATCTGCATTCTAAAGTCACTATTCAAAATTGTGCTTTCACAAGTACCGATCTGCAATCTAAATTCACTATTCAAGATTGTGCTTCCAGAAGTACCGATCTGCATTCTAAAGTCACTATTCAAGATTGTGCTTCAAGAAGTACCGATCTGCAATCAAAAGTCACTATTCAAGATTGTGCTTCAAGAAGTACTGATCTGCAATCAAAAGTCACTATTCAAGATTGTGCTTCAAGAAGTACCAATCTGCAATCAAAAGTCACTATTCAAGATTGTGCTTCAAGAAGTACTGATCTGCAATCAAAAGTCACTATTCAAGATTGTGCTTCAAGAAGTACTGATCTGCAATCAAAAGTCACTATTCAAGATTGTGCTTCAAGAAGTACTGATCTGCAATCAAAAGTCACTATTCAAGATTGTGCTTCAAGAAGTACCGATCTGCAATCAAAATTCACTATTCAAGATTGTGCTTCAAGAAGTACCGATCTGCAATCAAAAGTCACTATTCATGTTTGTGCTTCAAGAAGTACTGATCTGCAATCAAAAGTCACTATTCAAGATTGTGCTTCAAGAAGTACTGATCTGCAATCTAAATTCACAATTCAAGATTGTGCTTCAAGAAGTACCGATCTGCATTCTAAAGTCACTATTCAAGATTGTGCTTCCAGAAGTACTGATCTGCATTCTAAAGTCACTGTTCAAGATTGTGCTTCCAGAAGTACCGATCTGCAATCTAAAGTCACTATTCAAGATTGTGCTTCAAGAAGTACTGATCTGCAATCAAAAGTCACTATTCAAGATTGTGCTTCAAGAAGTACTGATCTGCAATCAAAAGTCACTATTCAAGATTGTGCTTCAAGAAGTACTGATCTGCAATCAAAAGTCACTATTCAAGATTGTGCTTCAAGAAGTACTGATCTGCAATCAAAAGTCACTATTCAAGATTGTGCTTCAAGAAGTACCGATCTGCAATCAAAAGTCACTATTCAAGATTGTGCTTCAAGAAGTACTGATCTGCAATCAAAAGTCACTATTCAAGATTGTGCTTCAAGAAGTACTGATCTGCAATCAAAAGTCACTATTCAAGATTGTGCTTCAAGAAGTACCGATCTGCAATCTAAATTCACTATTCAAGATTGTGCTTCCAGAAGTACCGATCTGCATTCTAAAGTCACTATTCAAGATTGTGCTTCAAGAAGTACCGATCTGCAATCAAAAGTCACTATTCAAGATTGTGCTTCAAGAAGTACTGATCTGCAATCAAAAGTCACTATTCAAGATTGTGCTTCAAGAAGTACTGATCTGCAATCAAAAGTCACTATTCAAGATTGTGCTTCAAGAAGTACCGATCTGCAATCAAAAGTCACTATTCAAGATTGTGCTTCAAGAAGTACTGATCTGCAATCAAAAGTCACTATTCAAGATTGTGCTTCAAGAAGTACCGATCTGCAATCAAAAGTCACTATTCAAGATTGTGCTTCAAGAAGTACCGATCTGCAATCAAAAGTCACTATTCATGTTTGTGCTTCAAGAAGTACTGATCTGCAATCAAAAGTCACTATTCAAGATTGTGCTTCAAGAAGTACTGATCTGCAATCAAAAGTCACTATTCAAGATTGTGCTTCAAGAAGTACCGATCTGCAATCTAAATTCACGATTCAAGATTGTGCTTCAAGAAGTACCGATCTGCATTCTAAAGTCACTATTCAAGATTGTGCTTCCAGAAGTACTGATCTGCATTCTAAAGTCACTGTTCAAGATTGTGCTTCCAGAAGTACCGATCTGCAATCTAAAGTCACTATTCAAAATTGTGCTTTCAGAAGTACCGATCTGCATTCTAAAGTCACTATTCAAAATTGTGCTTTCAGAAGTACCGATCTGCAATCTAAAGTCACTATTCAAAATTGTGCTTTCAGAAGTACCGATCTGCAATCTAAAGTCACTATTCAAGATTGTGCTTTCAGAAGTACCGATCTACTTCTTGTACTTCAAAAAGTACCGATCTGCCTTAAAAATGTGTTTTAAAAAAATGTGCTTTTAAAAGTACCGATGTACATAAAACGCAACAATTTGTGCTTTGATAAAGTACCGATGTACAATTTGTGCTTTTAAAAGTACTGATCTGCATGAAAGTTTCCCAATTGTGCCTATAAAAGTACCGATCTACAGTAAATTAAGGGTATCACTATCACAAAATTTTATATAGCTAGTGTTATGGGTATAATCAACAATTATACCCATGCATGTGGATACCCAACAATATACCCTAAATACCCATACCCAAAATTCCTATACCCAATACCCATGTATGGGTATTGCATACTCCAAACATTCAATTGCGATTATCTCAAAATCGATTTTTCGTAGATCGGTACTTTTAGAAGCACACCCTTCATATGTTCATGTCCACTTGAGCGGCACACTTCATGTCCATTTGAGAGAATGTTGATGTGGGAGCAGCGTCTACTTTTTTTGGCTGTAGCCATTTTTTTACTGATATACTTCTTTTGTGTGGCCATTGGCCTAGGCTCCCCCAATGACACACAGGAGGTTTCTTGCTCAACAATATATACACTGTAAATTCTTGCACAGCACAAGTGGGGAATTTTTTTCATAGTAAATACATCTTATAAAATATTATACATACATACATAGTATAAATACTTACATACATATTTATGAATCTGTCATTGTTAGGGTGTCAAAAAATTTTTTTTACGGAAAACGGAAAACGGAAAGGTAAAATTTTTTCACTTTACGGAAAACGGAAAACGGAAAGGTAAAAAAAAATTTCTGCCGGAAAACGGAAAACGGAAAGGTAAAAAAATTTCACTCAGCGGAAAACGGAAAACGGAAAGGTAAAAAAAAATTGTCGGCCGGAAAACGGAAAACGGAAAAATGAAATGCCGGAAAACGGAAAACGGAAAGCAAAATTTTCACGGAAACGGAAAAAAATAAAGTGAAATTAGCACGGTAATAGACAAATTTGCAGAAGGAAAACCTGCATGCAGCTTTGCCTGTTTGGCTTTGATTGTGGTAGCTGTACAAACTGCAACTATGGATCATGCCTGTAACTATACTTGTAGTTCAAGCTTAACTGAACCAACAAAAAATCATCAAAAAGTAGCCATAGTGGCCATATGAAAGGATCACTGGGAATCAAAGTGGGAATCACTGATGACCCGTATGCAATTGATGACATTATTGCAGAGGAGATGATAATAAATAGCATAAAATTCAACGACAACAACAAACAATACTATATTGACTGGCCGTATAAAGAGAGTATCAGTGACCTGCCCACGGGAAAAGCAGAAGCCTTGGTGCGGTTTAAATCACTGATAAGAAGATTCAACAAAGATCCAAACTTATTCGAACAATACCGGAAAGTTTTGGACAACCAACTAGAAAAGGGAATAATTGAGATCTGTGACAACAAAACAGACAACAAGGGGATTCATTACCTGCCACACCAGCCAGTAATCACGCCGGGCAAATCGACATCATGCAGAATCGTGTACGATGGGTCAGCATGTAAGCCCAGTTTCAACGAGTGTTTTTTTAGAGGACCAATTACAACACCATTAGCACTGGGCCTACTCCTGAGGTTCAGGGCAGGCAATCTAGCATTAATTGCCGATATTGAAAAGTCATTTTTGCAAATAGGATTGCATGACCAAGCTAGAGACTACACACAATTTTTCTGGCTGAAAGATGCCTCAAAACCAGTAACTGAAAATAACTTAATAGTACTTCATTTTAAAAGCATACTGTTTGGACTTGTCTGCAGCCCAGAAATTTTGGGAGCAGTCATAAAATACCATTTAAATGTGACAATAAACAACATGAATGAATATGAAGAAAATGAAGGGGAACGAAACCAGTTGGCGATGATAATAAACAACATTTACGTCGATAACTTCATCATCAGTGTCATGAATGAAGTTGAAGCTTTAGAACTATATTACAAAGTCAAAGCTTTATTTAACCAATGTTCTATGAACATGAGGAAATGGCTGTCAAACTCCAGATCAGTCCTGAATGAAATAGCAGAAAACAACAGGAGTCAAAGGTGAATAAAATTGTCGCAGTAATGGGCATGAAATAAAATCACCAAATGGACATGCTGGCAATATCAACACCAAAATTGCAAATTGACAGCATCACAACACCAACCAGACGAAACTTGAATTAATTATTGGTGTCAGCATATGACTTAATTGGGTTCACAGCACCTGTTTCACTGACCCTGAAATCCCAGTTGTCAATGCTGCTCCAAGAGACAAACGCAACACAATGGGATGAGCCAATTGAAGATAAATACAGATTGGAAAAACAATGGAAAAATGCGAGAAAACTGAAAATCGAGCCAGAAAATGGAAAAATGGCCTGGTAGAACGGAAACGGAAAGGTAAAAATTTTTCAGCCGGAAAACGGAAAAATGGGCCGGAAAAACGGAAACGGAAAGGTAAAAAAATTTCAGCTGCCGGAAAACGGAAAACGGAAATGTAAAAATTTTTGGCTGCCGGAAAACGGAAAACGGAAAGGTAAAAATTTTTCGGCTGCCGGAAAACGGAAAACGGAAAGGTAAAAAATTTTCCTGCGGAAAGGCGGAAACGGAAAACGGAAACAGAAATTTGACACCCTAGTCATTGTATCATTTTGCAGTATGCATGTATCATTGCGCAGGGTGCATTGCATTCACATAACATTGCATGGAACACAGACAGTTTATTGACTGTGTTTTTAAATATGTGCAGAATCATTCCCAGTGCGCTTACCACAATGGTATACTTCATGGGATGAATTACCCTTTTCACTTAGCTGACAGGAGGAGTTATTCAAGTTTTGGAGTAGATGGCGCCACTCCATGAAAATGACACCGTTTTGGAGTAGATGGCGCCACTCCATGAAAATGGCACCGTTTTGGAGTAGATGGCACCACTCTCTAAAATTGCACAATTTGAAATCATAACCCTTGAAGACCCATATACTGGCAGTATCACATCAAACAGCACTATATTTTGATCAAAAATATGCAACCCATAACTTGGATGTGGGCCAAGTTTATATGTGACCGGGTGAATTTCATCCTACAAATATTGTCTGGCATGGTGCCAACGCGTGCCAACGATATTTGCATATGCTATGTGTTAAATGACATATCCAAAAATAATTGAGAAATGTCTCTTAAACGAAATTGGTCAGCCATTAAGAGTTAAGGAGTGTATCATGCTTATATGTACAACTCATATTTGTGACAATAGCATGATGTGATTGTTCACAAAAAAAATTTACTAGAAATATGGATCACAGTTCAGTATCCATTTACCAAAGTTTTTCAATTTAATTTTTTACTTTCCATTTCACTTCTCATTTGACTTTTGCCAATTTTCTTTGCAATTCACTTCTCACTTCTCTTTTTACTTGCCATTTGACGTCATATTTGATCATTTGACATTTAACTTGACATTTGACTTGATATTTACCACTTGAAATTTGACTTGACATATGACTTGTTTATTGACTTGACTTGAAATTTGTCACTTGACATTTATCAGTTGACATAAAATGTGACATTTGACTTGACATTCAACAGGACATTTATCATTTGACATTAAACTTGACATTTCACTTGACATTTATCACTTGACATCTATCACTTGACATTTATCACTTGACATTTCACTTGAAATCTACCACTTGACAGTTATCACTTGGTATTTGACTTGATATTTTATCACTTAATATTTTATCACTTGACATCTATCACTTGACATTTATCACTTGACATTTAGCCTGACATTTATTGCTTGACATTTATCACTTGACATTTGACTTGACATTTATAACTTGACATTTGACTTGACATTAACCACTAGACATTTATGACCTGATAGTAATCACCATGCAAGGTCACATGCTCAGTATCACATCAAGCAGTAGTTCAGGCATGTTTGCGCATTTTACACAAAATAAGCAAACTTGAATAACTTTTGTAAATCTGTACCAAAATTGCCAAAAATCGGCTCATTTGAAAGCTCTAGTCATGGCGCACATCAACAATTTTTTTTATTGCCGCATTTGTATTCAAATTTTAAATTTATTGAGGTTTGAAAATTTCAAACAGATACTGTCCCAAAGTGAGCGGAGCCTGTGAAAAAAATTCCCGAAAATAAGAAATGGCATCATATGCTCTTTCATATGAGCCATCAACCATGAAAATCGGTCGTGTTTCAAGGAAGTTATTGCAGTTTGAAGATTGTCGGGAGAACAAGATGAAGAACAACAACAACAACAACACTGCCTAGAAAAGAAAATGTGTAATAACTTCCTCCCAACTCAACTATTTGATCTGAAAATTTGCATGGGGGTACTTTTCGACACGGGCTATTCAATGGTATAATCGGTTTTGCCGTAGCTTGTCGCGTTCTGAAGTGATTGCGATTTAAATTTTGCGATTTCCGCATTTTGGTGTGTCTGACCATATTATGGGTGGGTCGCTTGCGGCCTCCCTCGGCAGCGAGGGATGGCGCTGGCGCGCCCACCCGATTTATACTTAAATTACGCTATCATAAAAACCCCGTACACTTTATTATGCTTTCCCAGCTGAATTACCTGGGTACTATAAAGATGTCTAAAGTCATCTAAAAGTGAAAGCTAAAGTCTTGTCCGATGCTCAACAGCAACAGCACTTTCTAGAAACTTTTTACACTTACGCTTTTTTATGCTTTTACGCTATTTTAAAAATACCTCACCCTCCATACTCAAAATTTGGAAAGTGTATTTACGCTTACGCTTTCCAAAAATGCCGGTATTTTAACAACTCTGCAAAAAAGTACCCAATTTTTTTACACGGGATCAATTTTCAAACCGCAATTGCATTAAGAGGCGTCGATTTGAATTTGCAGTCTTCCTTCGCAGCACCTGGCTTGTAGCATTCGTCTTTGCACACTTTACACGTGTACGGGCAGTGTGCCCCAAGCAACGATGGAAAAAACACAGAAATTGAACACAGAAACTCATTGAGTTTCTGTGTTTTTGTTTTACACAGAAACACGGAAACTCATAAATTTTGAAAAACTCAAAACTCAAATGAGTTTTTTTTGGAGAACACAGAAACACGGAAACACAGAAAAGTTTTTTTGAGTTTGTGTGTTTTTTTCAGCGAAGCGGTTGAATGCACATTAATTCAGTTAAACTAAAAAAGATAAGAATGTATAGTATGTAAATATGTACATAATGTATTCATATTTTATAATGGTACAAAAAAAGAAATTCAAGATGGCATGCACATCTCATGGTGGATTTGACAATTTAAGTTTCAACATTTAAGTATACCTTATTACCTCGAATTAACCCCCCTTGAATTAACCCCCCTCAAAATGGACTGGTGAAATAATAAGCCCCCCCCCCCCCTCAAAATAGCCCCCTCCGGGATGATGTACATCATGTATCCAATGTACATGATGTATTTATTACTGCTAATTTGCATCGCAGCTACACATAGACTGTACTAGGTTGTGTAGCTATCTACATATTTATTTCAAATATATCCTGTTTGTATGCATTTGTAACCTGTTTTGGGTACGTAAATGCCTACTATTTTCTATGATCCTTACAAAACTTTCTGATGAAATAATAAACTCCCATGGGGGTATTTCGAGGTAAATGGTAGTTGTAGTTCAAATCAATTCCGTAGTCTTCCATACAGCGCACATCCATTGAAGAATTTTGGAGTACTGCATAAATTGTCGTTTCTGGGCATTTTTTTGCTGGTGTTGTGATGTTGATGTCCTCATTGTGGACATTTTTATGGACTTTTTTGACACTTGAATGAATACACAAATGTTATGTGGGGTTAAAACGTGTGTAAAACCAATATTTTATAAGAAAACCAGATCGACAAGACCAATTCCAGATCGAAATGCTGTAAATCGAAATTTTTGGGGGGAAACTCAAATTTTTTGGAAAAAAACTCGAGTTTTTTTAGAAAAAACTAAAAAAACTCGAGTTTTTTACAAAAAACACAGAAATAAAAACAGAGTTACTCAAGTTTTTTTCGAGAAAAAACTCAAAACACAGGTATTCATTTTTGAAAAACTCAAAACACAGAAAGTGTTTTTTTTTGGAGAACTTACCCATCGTTGGCCCCAAGTGCACAGGGTGTTTGGCACATCGAGGGGGTAACTGGGGAGGAGATTATGGAAAATGAAAAGCTTTGATTTTGCCATCTTGGGTCTGGAGAATTGTGATTACCATATTTACGCGTGTATTTAAATGGCGTTGATTTTAGATGGGGATGCGCGTGTAAAAAATATTGAAATGCGTGCTTGTAGCAAAGGCAAAGGCTCCTATTATTTGCTCTACACACACTAATTTTTATCCGATACTGGAAAACTCACAAATCAGCTGTGAACACACTTCAGTTGACTGGAATGAGGTGGCTGTCAAGTGTCAACTACAGTTAATTCCATAAAAATTACTCATTTCGGTAAACTCAAATGCCTTCAACGCTGAACTATAAGTTTTCAAAATGTCAGTTGGCAACTAGTGTGCTTGGGGAAATAGCGACAAAAGCGCTATGGCGCTTTTCCAGTCCTTTCAAAACAAGCAACAACAGGCTTTACATGACAACAGAAGCCAATCCACGCCCAGGGGGCAGTCGCGAACAATGTCAAGTGTAAAGAAAGTGTCGAATGTCATGCAGTCATACAAATTTGTCAATTGTCATGCAACGCGTCAAAATTTCAGCAATTATTTTTTGATTGCCATTTTTCTTGACATTTTACATCACTTTGACGCTTGACTTTACAGTTTACTGGCAACGGGACAGGCGTACGAAAACGTAGAAACAGGGCCATAGCACACGAAAATGCACAAAAAATTGGACGCTCTCACGCACACGGCGCAAGAATGGCCGCTGGGTCTGGGCGCTGCACGCAGAGCTCTGGCGGGGGAAATGTAAATGGAAAAATAGAAGGGTAAAACACAAGAGAGGGAGTGTAACGATGAAACAGCGAAAACGGCAAAGAAATGTTCATTTTTTTTAATAATGCGGCAATGGAAAACTCAATGCATTCAAAGCAGATTTATTAGTTTTTCAAAATTTTGGTTCTCAAAATTTTGCTTAACTGCTAAGGTTTTCAAAATTTTGTGCATATGTAACATATTGTGCATATGTAACATAAAGTGCATATGTAACAAACCATAAAAATGATGCATAAAAGATGCACTTTCTTTTAAAACATCACATCTACATCATGTACTAATGAAAATACCAAAAATCACTATTGTGCCTGCACACATCTGTTTGTAAATAAAACTTCAAACACTCATAAATAAGCTTTGAAGGCATTTGAGTTTTCTAGAATGAGGTGACTGTTAACTACAGTTGACAGATATTCAAGTGATTCATTTTAGAAAACACAAATGCATGCAAAGCAGGGCGATGCATTTTCAAAGTTTCAGTGGAAAACTAACGTGCACAGAGCCATTTTGTGCATATGTAACGAAACGTAAAAGTGATGCACTTTTGTTTAAAACGTAACATTTACATCATGTATCTGAGAAAATATAAAAAATCACTATTGCACCTGCACTAGTGATATAAAAGCGCCATGGCGCTGGCGCCTGGTGCTAGCACCAAAGCAAAAAGTGTCATGTCACTTTTGGCTATCTAGCTGTGGTGCTACCCCAATGAAAAGTGCTATGGCACTTTTGGCGCTTTGTACTTTTTTTGCCAGGTGCCAGGAACAAAATGCCTGGCACTGGCGCTTGCAGCTGGCACCAAAGCAAATACCGCCATGGTGCTTCTGGCGCTTGGCGCCATTTAGCTCTGGTGCCATTGGTGCTTTACGCTGAGGGTCCAAAAAGTACCATGGGCTTGGCTTGGCTTGGATCGGTTCCCAATCGAATTGGAAGTGGATCGTTTCCCAATCAAATTGGAAGTTTTGGATCAGTTCCCAATAGAATTGGAGTGGAAGGGGTGTTTTCACATTTGGTTTTGCTTGAATTGATGCCCTGGTATTAAAATGATGTTCACGTTTTATCAAAAACTTCAAATGTTCAAATAAAAAATGTGTTAAAAATTTGGTGAAAAAAATAGAATGGCAGCCTCCAATAGAACGGCACCTCCAATGGAATGGCAGGTAAAAGTTGGTGAAAAAATAGAACACGCTCTTCTATTAGAAGAAATATGGTAGGAATAATTTTTCGCGATCTCACGTACACATACATAAATGCATCCCATTCTGTTGTACATTTTCCGATTTTGATGCCCTTTGAGTAGGTTAGGTTTGGGGTCTGGGCTATGACAAATTGTTTAGGTTTACTCCAATAATCCCCCAGTCCCGAGATAAGGGGGGTCTATAAAATGGCTGTCATTTTATCCATGCAAAATGACCACCATTTTATAGACCCCACTTATCTCAGGACTGGGGGATTTTTCAAGTAAACCTAAACAATTTGTCATATCCCAGACCCCAAACCGCAACCTGCTCGATCTGCACACAGGTAAGTCGGCCATTTCTGGGCCAATTCAGATCAAATTTGAATAATTGAATAAATTGAACATATCTTTCCGGTCAAAAGTTACAGCACTTCAAACTTCCACCCCCAAACCATAAATATACATTACCGCATGAACAACAAAGCATGCAAATACAAAAACTTTACATCTTGGCCATTTCTCAGCCAATTTTTCACCCATGAATGCTTAAAATGATCATAATGAGCTGTAGATTTCATTTTTATGTTATGATGTAAAATGTGTCAAATATATAAGGTAAATATAAGGTACCCTCTAATATAAAGCATTCCTCTAATATTAGGCACAGCAAAATAATAAAAACAGTTGCTAAACATGGCGGAAAATGATGAATACGGTGCGACGGGCACTGCGATAACTCTTTGTTGACTTCGGCCGCTGAAAAATGTGTAAGTTTACAGCGGCAGTATTCACTGGAACAGAGTTGTGAAAGTGTATTTACACTTACCCGAAATACCTGGGTAAATGGGCATTTATATTTACACTTACACTTACACTTTCATAGAATACCTATACACTTTCAGGTGGCCCTGTTTTATGTGGTGTTTTCTAATGCTCAACAGTGAGAGCTCTTTTTGAAATTTTTTTACACTTACACCTTTTTTTTCACTTTCCTGGGTATTTTTAAAATACCTTACACTTTTGGTATCCATACTTAAAATTTGGAAAGTGTATTTACACTTACACTTACACTTTCTAAAAATACCAGTATTTTAACAAGTATGCACTGGAAGAGAAACTTCAAATTTTGACCAAACAAAAATCTGGCCAAAAAATTGAAGGTACCATCTTTTAATAAGGTATAAATTTTGGCTCTAAAAAACTGACTAAAACAATATGAAAGTATTATACTCATATTTACCTTTTTGTGCAAATTTAATGGAATCGTTTTTGAAAGTACTTAAATACAGATAATTGTTGGGAATCGTGATGTTTGTTCACTGATACTACTTCCCATTTGATTCAATATAGCTGTGTGATATCAGCCATCGAGAGAACACTATGAAGTACTAACCAACCAAAACCACTAAACCCTCAAATCCAACATGGTGGACGACATAAACCGTATTCAATGCAGAGGGGATGGCTGCATCATTGCCAAATGGCTGTGCTGACCTACCAAGCTCTTCATTGGCACCTGCTCACCCATCCGCTGGGCACACAGCAGAACCAGTGCCAACAAGCTGCTTCTATCCAGCTTCAAAGGAACCTACACCTACAGCACCTGCTCACCCATCTGCTGGGCACACAGCAGAAACGCTTCACAGGTGGGAAAAAAGGTCTCCTTCAGTGCTGTCAGCTCACGGTGTCCACTGTCACACCGGAGTGATCCAGACAAACATAAGAGCACACTGGCAAGGGAGGTACCAGTCAGTTGCTTGCAGTGGCCTCGCCAGAGAGAGAGTGAAAGTGTGATGGTTTTGGTTAACCCAGTTCTCCCTTAACCTAACTTATCACTCAACTTATTATCCTTTTCTTAAGGGAGAAAAGGGGGAATATGTTGGGAATCGTGATGTTTGTTCACTGATACTACTTCCCATTTGATTCAATATAGCTGTGTGATAGCAGCCATCGAGAGAACACTATGAAGTACTAACCAACCAAAACCACTAAACCCTCAAATCCAACATAATCTTAAAAACAGGGAAAAATGGCCAAAAATAGGTAGGTATATTAAAACATATATATATTAATATAGACAAAAACAGCTGAAAATAGGCAAAAAGACATATGAAGAAATGAATTTAAGGGAAAAAACTGCAGTTGACAGAAATACATAATAACTCATTATAGTTGGTAAACACAATCCTATTCAAAGCTGATTTATGATTTTTCCAAATTTAGGTTGAAAGCTAGTGTGTGTAGGCACATGTAGACATCACTGGTAATCTACCTGAAAGGGACATCTGATTTTGTCAATTTCAAAATTTCAGTTGAAAGCTAGTGTGTGAGGGTCACAGAAACATTCTGTGCAATTGTAACTAGGTGTAAAAATGATGCAGAAATGATGCACTTTCTGTGAAAACATCACATTAACATCCTATATTACAGAAAATTTCAAGAATCACTCTAGAAAAATCATATTACAGACAAAAAACAACAAAAGTGACTGCAGTTGACTTGTATCTTGCGCCAAAAACAAATTAATAGCAGTCCATCAGCATGGCTGCATATATGAGAAGCAAAAATTTGTTGCATGGCGCCGTTGTCTTGAAAAGCGACATGGCACTTTTGGTGCTTTGGCGCCATTGGCGCTTGGCGCTTGGGTTCGGAAAAGTGCCATGGTGCTTTTAGCGCTTGGCGCCAAAGTCCTGGTGCTTTTTCCATCACAAATCGAGACCAAATGACTGTTTATTAATATTGCACATTCTATCCAGTCAAACACTGCATAGTATTCCTCAAATCCAACAAAAAAACTCAAAAAATTTCTGTGTTTCTGTGTTCTCTAATAAAAAAACTCATTTCAGTTTTGAGCTCAAAACTCAAATTTTCAAAACTAATTTATCAGCTTGGAATGCATTTGAGTTTTCTACAATGATGTGTCTTGTCAATAAAAGTTGACAGAAATAAAAAATGAATCATTTTGGAAAACTCTAATGCATTCAAAGCAGATTTACTTGTTTTTCAAATTTTGGCTGAAAACTAGTGTGCACACAGCCATTTTGTGCATATGTAACGAAACGTGAAAATAAGGTAGAAATGATGTGCCTTCTTTTAAAACATAACATTCACACCCTGCATTTAAGAAAATAGCAAAAATTACTATTGTGTAGTGATGGAAAAGCGCCAGGAAAAATGGTGCCAGGCGCCAATGGCGCCATGGCGCCATTCAAAATAATGGCACTGGGCACCAAAGGGCGTCAAAGAAAATGGCGCCAGGCACCAATGGCGCCACGGTGCCATCTGAAAAAATGGCGCCACGGCGCCATCTGAAAAAATGGCGCCAACGATAAATATCACTATTTTAGCATGTATATTATAACAGAAGCTTTTTAAGAAGAGAACAATGTTACTGTATTGCATTTGATACTTTATTTTACATTTGACATTTATCTGACAACTGTAGTTAACAGTCACCTCATTCTAGAAAACACAAATGCATTCAAAGCTTATTTATGAGTTTTTGAAGTTTTGACTGCAAACTAGTGTATGCATTCGCAATAGTGATTTTTGGTATTTTCATAAAAACATGATGTAACTGGATGTTTTAGAAGAAAGTGTGTAAGAGCATTTTTTACGATGGGAAAGACACCACCCCACAAAATTTTAGACAACCAAATGCAATAATAATTCACGGAACGTAAACTGCTACGTGTTTTGTAAATTAAATTTGATTAAACTTTTTCAGATATTTTGGCGGCTTTTCGACGGCTACGGGGCCTCCGCGGCATGCACGGCCACGCAGTGGGCTGCGCAGTACCCCGTCAGAGCACTGCATTGCAAGATCGACACCGCTACACTGGCAGACCAAGTTCGCCATGTTTTCTAGTGGTTGTAGTGCTCAGCACAATTTCATTCCCTTACCCCACATTTTAATTACTATTTTTGTGCGCTAAATCTGTCTAGTAAAATTAGCTAAGTTATGTCTAGCTTAAGTGTAAACTACATTCCACGTGGCATAAGGTGAGAGGGGAATTTCACACTTTTCACTTTGAAATGCCGCGGCGCGGCGTGTGGCCGCCTTTGAGTTCGCCGGCACACTGTTGTGACTTTCTGGGCGGTCTAAAGCACATTCCACCCTTTACTTATCTTTGGGCAGAGGCGGAGACTGACGACTGATAGGTAGGTGGCGACCGGAAGCCAGGAACAATGAATTCACTCAAAAAATACCAAAATAAATACTGTTCCGCGTTCCTCCCCATGTTGACTAGATTGTCGTGCGTCATCTAGTATCGGTGGGTGGTAGGAACAGCTTCTGATAACGCCCTGAGTGACAAGTCGCAGTCCAAAAAATACTTTTCCGCCGCCCTAGCATAAATATCTCCTCGCGCTCGGAAGGGTGTGGCCATCGGGCTGAAACCTTTCCCACGGGCGCTAGCTGACCATATAGTCACAATAGTGGGTCGCGGGGTTGGAGGTGATAAGCATTTCGTGCCCGCGAGCATTTTGCTAGCTACCGTAACTGATGAATACAAAGCCCCCACACAGAGTTTCCATGTGACATGTAGAAATCGTTGTGTATATTGTTTCACGCCAGTGTCTTTCATTCCCACGAGCTTAATTAATCGCCTTGTATTTTAATTAATTAACATTAGTTGTAAGCTTGTATTAATTGTCTAATTACTTGTTAGCTTGATTTTCTGTATCAGTTTATGATGCCGTAATTGCCTTTGTACATACTTTGTTCATTACGTCTGTTGTAAATGTGCATTGCACTGCGTTGTTATCCGTTTTAGATTAAGTAGGGATTAGTAGGTAATTATGGAAGTAGATAATTGCTGTTTTGAGTGACGTAGTAAATTGTACATTAAGCCCCATGTCGCATGAAGCCTTTTTTACTTGTTGTTATTAGCTTTACTTAATTAGTACCGCCTCTTTTTTATTAGCTTAATTAGTGCTCTTTTCATAGGTAGCTATATGTCAAGATTTTACTAAGTATTTGCATCAGAGCTGTGCATTTGCATGTGATTTGATAGTGATTATATACTTACGCAATATTATGCTTTTTTTAGCTTTTTATTCCTGTCGATTATGGTAGTTTCAATTGCCTTATAACTAGCTGAAATTGTTGTTTTTCACTCAATTCTTCGATTCGACGAAAATTGATTTTGCTTCTACTCTGCCGCTACAGTTCTTCCATCGCCCTAAAAAATAAACTCTCTTCTCAACCCAACTTGGACCCCCTTTTGTATTAGCATTAAGTACTAACTGTTTTCCCTAAGTTAGCTAATTAACAACCGCTCTAATTACCGCGCTGCTTGTGCTAAGTGTAGGTGCTGTGTGTGCTGCGGGAAACGGAACAGTGTGAGCCACCGAGTGGTTCAAAGCACGTTCTGCCAAATGTGAAGGTAAGCCAAATAAATAGTAAATGTGAGAGTGATAAAAATTGTAAATGTGAGAGTGAGCAAAATGGTAAATGTGAGAGTGAGCACTCAAATTGGGAAAATTTTCACTTTAGCTTATGAAACCAATAAAAACACACTGCCAATGCACTAAAATCAAAAATATATGTGTTGTGCAATATGCGTTTATAAAACTGGGCGACCAAAATGTGTTGTGCGGTGGAACGTTTTCCGACCCCTATTTTGGTTACTTTTTAGGGCAGGTCACCCGTCACCAAGGCCAAGGGTATCACGATTCACGGCGCTTTTCAAAAAGTGGGCGCCACAGAGAATTGGCGACAAGCGCCAATGGCGCTATGGCTCGGCGCCCTTTGGCGCCCATAAATGGCGCCAGAGCCGTTGCGCCATTCTATTATTACTGCTAGTTTGTAATGATGACAATCCTCACAAACCACAATGAAACAGATGCTCGAAATTTTGTGGCCGCAATGATAAAGAAAATTCAATATGTAATGTAGCATGTACGTACACTGTTTTTTTATATTATATTTTGCATCCAGAAAATGTTTTTAAACAATAAAACAAGACCTAATTGTATAACTAACTAAACCTGCCTTATAATTCACCTGAATGAAATAGTTTGATGGAGCATGCACATTGCACACCAGTAGTGATGGAATGGCGCCATTGGCGCTTGACGCCCTTTCCCTGCGGCGCCATTGGCGCCTGGCGCCCACTTTCTGAAAAGCGCCATTGCGCCCTCGGCGCTTGGCGCCCTTTTTCTGTGGCGTCCTTGGCGCCTGGCGCGCTGCCCTAAAATGGCGCCAGCAGAATTTCTAGGTCAGTGCTACGTAAACGTTTTCATTGTGTTTAAATTGAATGTACCGTATTTCCTCGAAATACCCCCCGAGGGGTGATTGTTTCATAGTGCTCCCGAGAGGGGGGGTGGGGTTAAACGAGGGGGGGGGGGGTATTTCGAGGGGGGGTTATTGTTTCACAGGAAATTTTTTGAAATCCTAGTACAAAATCGTGCTTTGTGATGTGCGCTGGGGTAGAAAATTGCATCAATAACTGACATGTATCCTGTATACTAATATTAGTACGTAGATGGTATAAACACTGTTCTAACGTGATTCCAACATTGTTTTAACGTGTGTTCTGCACTACGCAGAACACAAACTGCAGTATTTGTCATGTACTTTCTCTTTTCACTGAATCTGGGGGGGGTATTTCGAGGGGGGGTGATTGTTTCATAGTGGTCTCGAGAGGGGGGGGGGTCAAACGACGGGGGGGGGGGTCAAACGACGGGGGGGGGGGGGTCAAACGACGGGGGGGGGGGGGGGGTCAACGACGGGGGGGGGGGGGGGGGGTGGTCAAACGACGGGGGGGGGGGTATTTCGAGGAAATACGGTATGTATTGAATTGACAGTGTATGACATTATGCAAACAAATTCATTGCTAGTATCGTTTTTGGT
>OZ038452.1:3224998-3272358 GCA_964036195.1 Sphaerolaimus hirsutus | reverse complement strand
GGCCGTGGAGATCGGCAAGGGCAACAACAGGGACCCCAGGACCGTGCTCAGGTACCTGCCCTGGCTGCTCACGCCGCCCTCGGTCACGCAGCAGGTGCGTTGCTCTTAGCTATTTTCGCATTGGATTCACGGGGGGGGGGGGTGTTTTTCTCTCACGCATCTTACAGTTAGGGGGGGAATTTTTCAAGCCAATACGGTGAATACAATGGACATGGCAAAGATTGCCAAGTGCGGCCAAGTGACCCCCCATTTGGGACAGGGCCCGGCGGAGTTCGTGGAGTGCGTGGCGCACGTGCGCGTGCTGTCGTGGGTGCTGCTGGGCGCGCTGCAGTCGTCCGCCCCCGCCAGCGCGTCCGGGGGCGCCGCCGTGGCCGCAGACTCGCTGCCCGTGCCCATCGACGCCAGCCAGCAGGTCGGCCGCGCGCTCGCGCTGCATTATTGGGCCCACACACGCTAGTTGACATCGACACCAAATGTCAACTGGTGCCGATCCCGATTTAAAGCATGCGTTTGAACGTCGATCGTCGGGATCGGGAGTCTCGGGACCAGTTGGCATTTGGTGTCGATGTCAACAAGCGTGTGGGGGCCGGATTGCAAACGATGGCTAACAAAAGTTACCGAGTTTTCGAATTTTTATTTCACCCCTGGAAAAACAAAGTAAAAGTTTTCTTCTTTTTTTCGTAGAAGTTTTGTTTTCGCGATTTTTCAAATACTTTAGCATGAAAATGCATATTGCCAGCGATGATTACGTTAATTTGCCATGGATCTATGCATGGTGGTAGACAAAAATGTGCAGATGTATCTGCGGTAATAACTTGGAAAGCTGTAAAAAAAGTATTCAAAATTCACCAGAAAAATAAAATAATAATGAAAAAAATAAAAAATGGAGATAAAAAATCGAAACGTAATCAATTTTTTTTCGAAAATGCGAAAACTATCTCTGCAAAAAGTTCGAAATTCGAAAAGTCATTTTAGAAAAAAAACATTTAAAAATTAAATTACTTTTCTTCCAGAACCACCTTGCCATCGTTATTGATTTCATAGTGAAGCCGTTTAGGGTTGAATACTCGGCGGCCAGCCACAGTTTACACGTGCACACAATGTAGTTGAAAGCTGAAAATGGAAGGCCACGCGCGCGCAGATCGCCGACCAGATCCAGTTCGTGCTGGCCGGCTTCGCGGAGCAGAGCAAGGAGAGCGTGGAGCACATGTCGGCCCTGTTCCACGCGTTCCACCTCTGCCAGCTGTGGACGGTCTACTGCGAACAGGTGACCCGCGCACAGCCTCAAGTGACGTGTCCAGTGTTCTGTCAAGTGGCATTTCAAGTGCCCTTTCAAGTGGCATTTCAAGTGCCCTTTCAAGTGGAATGTCAAGTGCCCTGTCATTTGGCATGTCAAGTGCCCTGTCAAGTGCCCTGTCAAGTGCCCTGTTAAGTGACAAGTTTCTTTCAAATGAGACATTGCCCACTCCTATCATGTTCAGAATATTGAACGTATACAGTATTTCCTCAAATTACCTTCAGGTTAGGGTTGGAAAAAACCCCGATTTTTTAATGGATTTTTTTTAGCATAAGCTGCACACGGAAGGGACGCGTCGCAGGCGGCCGGGCGCACGGGGGACGCGCAGCTGGCGTACATCGCGCTCGCCAACGTGATGGACTTCTGGTCGAGAGTCACCCCCGCCATCCTGCAGCTGCTCTCCCACTCCAAAGTGGTGCGTTCGCGCGCCCTCCCCCGCCAGAGCGCTGATTCAATTGGCACGTAATGTTGAAGTGTTGAAAGCGCGGTAGTAATGTCACGCGCTTGGTGCCATGGCAGTCGCCTTACATGCGTCTTACGTTCCAATTGAATTTGGCCCCAGTGGTACTTTCGCAGTTATGACGTCTGCCTACGCTGCAATGAAACACTACCATCGTCATTTGAATTGGTCTGTGCCTCTCGTCATGTCAACCCGCTCGTCATGTAAACCCGGCTATCGTTTAATTCTACCCGGTCATCATGTAATTCTATCCAACCATCATGTATACCTGCTAGCCATGTATGATGAGCTGTTCTATGATTGGCATTGCATTTGCATGATCGCCCCTGCTCTCTGCAGCTGACAGACACAGTGACTGCGCGACTCAGTGCCGCCCTCAGCACATCTGCTTGATCTGTGCGGGCGGGGGTCATGTAAACGCTCTGCCACTTATCTGCCCATTAGTTATGTATGCCCTCCATAATCATAAGTTGCCGCCAGCTGCTGGGGGGTGGGGGGTAGTCATGCAAACCCATCGCCGTTAATTCGCCCGCTCATCATGTACCCCATACATGACTAGCAGGTATATTTGCAGTCGTGTAGAAATGCATGATGGCCGCGTCTACATGACGAGTGGGTTTACATGACAGGCAGGTCTATGTCATTTAAATAACCCTCAGGATGGTTACTTTTTGTCTGAATAATTTCTCTGTAGAGTTATTCAAAGTGATATGGTATGTGTTAACCTATGCGCTGTAGAGATTAGAAGTGCAGTTTTACATGCAGTATAGATTCAGATTTGTATATAGCTGCAGACCGTGTGCTGTAAATAGAAAACATGTTTAGTATTTAGCGCATAGTCAAATATTTATCGTATTTGTTTGAATAGTTCCCCCCTTGAATAATTCCCACCCTCGAATAATCTCACCTGTAAGACGAGTGAGGTAATAATAATTCCCCCCCCCCCTTGAATAATCCCCCCCTTTAATATTTGATTAATATGTTGTACCTAATTTTAACAAAAATGGCACGTTATTGTGTTTAAAAACCATATTTCATGAAATGAGTTGATAGAAACTGGCTTGGAAATTTTGACGAAATAATAATTCCACCCCCCCCCCCCCCTTGAATAATGCCCCCCTCGAATAGTTCCCCCTCGAATAGTTCCCTCCTCAAAAATGACTGACGAAATAATAATCCCCCAGGAGGATTATTCAAGCAAATACGGTATTAGTTTATTTTAAAGTCACCGCTTCACCTAATTTTGTTGCATCATTTCAAGTCATAGACATTCTCAATACTGTTTTTCCCAAGTCTAAGATTGGCAGTAGAGATAGGGATTTATCTGAATATAAATGGCGAAACGGATGCCGCAAATACGCAGCTGGTAGAGTCACAGGAAAAATTTCAGGTCGTAAGAGATGTTCATATGGTAAAACCGGCCAAATGACATGTAGACCGGCAGTTTTGCTGCCCACAATTTCATTCGTCAGGAATAAGTTGTCTTACCGCTTGATACTCAATACACTTTTTGACACTCCACACCACTTTTTGACACTTATGACTATACTCCGGTTACTTTACACCCTGCACGCGTGGTTCCCGCTGGAAGTGTGCCAACGATTAAACACGTCCGAGATTAACAAAAAGATGACAAAATTGATTGTTGTTATAATGTTATTCATTAACATATTCACATCGATGAATTTTTTCACATTTTTTACGGAAATCGCATGATTTAATAATCATTGCACGCTTCCAATACGAGACATAAATCAGTGCGAGGGCAGAGTATCACGTAAGCCGAGTATACCGTATTTCCTCGAAGTACCCCTGGGAGGTTAATTTTTTTAGAGTGGAAATTTTGAGGGGGGCTAAACGAGGGGGGCGGGGGGTTATTATTTTGCCAGAAAGTTTTTGAAACCCCGGTACTAAATCGTTGTTTATAAAGTACACAGACGTCGAAAATGCTACAAAAACCGCCATTTATAAGACTCTATAAACTTAGAGAAGTACGTAGACGGTATAAACCCTGTTCTAACATAACACAGTCATTGTTTAAACGCGTGTTCTGCTTTTCCCGGATCACAAACCGCAGCTTTTGTCATCTACGTTCTCTATACACTGAATTGGGGGGGGGTATTTCGAGGGGGGGGGGGGTTATAAATTCATAGTGTCCATTTTGAGGGTTTATTTCGAGGGGAGGGGGGTATTTCGATGAAATACGGTACCTGCGGAATTGGTCCTGAGCCTGGAGTAAATATATGGCATGAAGTAAAAATTTATGTAAAATAGATGTATGAACCTCAAAGTTTACTTTACTGGGTAGTGGATAGGCATGATCACACAAACCTATGCAAAATCAACTGTGCGGAATCTACAATTTTTCAACAAAACACATTTCACTTTATGGTTTCGAACCCAGGGTGTTTCGTTAATATTAGGTTGTAAACTAATGAAGTGTCTTTTTTCGATTTCATACAAATATACATTTGTGCATCCCACATTCTTTTGTACGTTGACCGATTTTGATGCCATTTGAGTATGTTGGGGTTTGGGGTTTGGGCTATAAAGAAATGTTTTTGTTTCCTCGAATAATCCCCCAGTCCCGAGATAAGGGGGGTCTATAAAAAGGTGGTCATTTTGCATGGCCGATCTACACATTCACTTTGAACCTTACTCACTCAGCCATTTCTGGGCCAATTTGGATCGTTCGACACTTAAAATGATCAGCACAACCAGTAGATTCCATTTTTGTGGTCGGATTAGTGATGTCTAAATTACGTATGCCGATTTGACTCAGTTTTTAAACACCAAAAATAAATTTTTCTAAACATGCTATCATATACTTTTGACAATGGGGATTCATATACCAAAAAATTGTTTCAATATCTCTTTCCAATCAAAAGTAATAGAACTTTAAACTTCCGCCTCCCATACATGTAAATAACTAATCAAGAACGATGAATACAGATAACCTGAGCATAAAAATGAAACTTACAGGTTTTTCTGATCATTTTAAGTGTTCATTGGTGGCAATTGGCTGAGAAATGGCCAAGATATGGATTTCTGAAGTCACATGCATTTGCTCGTCATGCAGATTTTTCTTTTTATTGTTGGGAGGCGAATGTTAAAAGTGATATAACTTTTGTCTGGAGAGAGATATTGAAATAATTTTTGGGCCAGATTTATTCTTTTTGTCTATAGTATATGATAGCAACTTCAAAAATATCGTATTGAAAAATTATAATTACGATTATTTTTCATGTTCAAAAACCGGGTCAAATCGGCATACGGGATTAAAACATCACTAACTCGACAACAAAAATTGAATCTGCGGATTCTCCTGGTTATTTTCAGGGTTGAACGATCCGAATCGGCCCAGAAATGGCTGAGTTATTAAGCTTCAAAGTCAATGTGCATATTGGCCACGTAAAATGACCACCTTTTTATAGACCCCCCTTATCTCGGGACTGGGGGATTATTTGAGCAAACAAAAACATTTCATCATAGCCCAGACCCCAAACCACAACATACTCAAATGGCATCAAAATCGGTCAACGTACAACACAATGGAAATCACAAATGTATATTTGTATGAGATGGCGAAAAAAGACACTTCATTAGTTTACAACCTAATACAACACAATTCTGTATGCTGAGAACAGCAGTTGGCATGCTTGATTTAGGCACTTATTTTTTATGCCGAACATTCGTTCTTGCGTAGATAATGCTTTGCATACGAACGTTCTCTACAATATGTATGGACCAAAAATTTACGCTGAACAGTATTTTCATTCTGAGAACGTTTGCCATTTAGGACAGGCAAGATGAGGTACGACTTTGGTCGCTACGTAATTTTTTCCGAATTTTGTCTCGTAGATAACAGTGAAATTGTATACTGCACGAGGGGTCTCCAAGGGGGCCGGGGGTCGGTTTCCATTCACACAATCCCCAAATGTATTTATGTGTCTAAATGCGCAAACCTATAGATAATGTTGTACTTACCTATCCGTACGATGACTCTCTCCAACTTGGCAAGTTATTTATTTCTGCGCATTTTTATTTATTTTCACACAGTCCAGATATTGACCCCAATTTCCTATCATTTGTCTATTTGAGTTTGATTTTCAACTATTTGAACGGTGTGCTCATGCAGCAGTTTTTATTCACCAATTTACATGTGCCTATAAAAATACCCCCCCCCCCCCCGATAAAAATACAGTACGGTACAATAAACTGATCCACTTAACAGCCAACAGGTAAATATTTAGGTTGTTTTTTTTCTACAACCCTTTTTCTATAGCCCCCAATCTTGGAGACCCCTGCACTGCACGAAAAGTACTGCATGAAGCAATATGCTGTACTGTACATTTGTGACTACAGGGGCGGGTGTCACATCATGTAAAAGGTCCTGTATGATGTTATGTGTCCGGTAAATATTTTTTTACCGTGCATTAACATGACAATTTACAGGGTGCGGGACCGGCCCCTGCGCAACATGTGTGGATAATAGGAAAGTGGTTGAGCAGTTTTTGTAATAATCATGAATGTTTGGCTTTTTCACTCAATTTGCTCAATATTGTTTGAATTATGAGAAAATCGTGACTAACACGCACTTTTTCACCAAAACAGATGTTCATCACAAGTTTTTTTAATAGAAATTATATGCAAAGAGGAAGCAAAGTTGCATGTTTCATAGCACGTCACCAATCGCATGACATCGAGTGTTTTTGTGTAATAAAACAATCACCGCCGCAGGATTGAATAACGCAACTTACCACGGGACAAAGCAAAGTCACAAAATTTTTCAGTCTGACAAATTATGCTTAAAATATTCGTGTGCGTCCCTATCACTTTGTGTGTGTATCGGGGAGAAAGAATGGGATCAGTTCCACACCTCGCCAAGTGACACGAAAAGATGTCGTCAGCTCAGCGAGTGACGAAATGCAAGCGACAAGAAACAGCAAAAAATTTATGTGTGTGATGCGTCGTGAAGTGTCGTGAAGAGTCTTAATGGCGACACTTCCAGACGCTGTGAAGAGCTGGCTGGCGCTTCCCGGCGCTTCACGAAATTTGTTGTGAAGACACTTCACATTACAGACATGCGGCACAACGCTGCACATATGTTTTGTGAAGTGTCTTCACTTCGCCGGCGTTGGGAAGCGAGTTTCACGAAAATTGAACTTCGTGATGATAGGTGAAGTGTGTGGAAGACACTTCACCAAAAATTTCGTGAAGTGTGGTGAAGTGTGCGGAAGTGTCTGCACAGAGGCCGCTTCGAGCACATCCTGCCCGCTTCCACACACTTCACGAACCCATTTTTTTGCTGTGAAGCATTGCAGGAAACGAGGCGAGAATGAAAACTATAGTTACTGTATATTGTCGAATAAGTTCCAAGGCCCTACATTTTTTAACTGGGAGTTATCCGAGGGGGAGTTATTCATGGGCAAGCGTTGTTCTTCGTCAGAATCTTACTAAAAACTAAAACGTCAGACTAAAATACATTATAAGTATATTGTATAAGATGAGTGGGGTTTGACTAGTTGCATGAACCTGTGCAAAGCAGAGTACAAATTCTATAATCATACAATAAAGTTAAGGCCAGTTAACATCAGCTGCAAACAATACATGTTTTTAAAGGACACATTACTACATTAACGTTTTTTTAAATACATGGATGTCTTATTTACCCACCCATTAAGAGAGGAAGTTGTTCGAGGGGGAGTTATTGTTTATTCAGCCAGCCAACATGGGGATTTATTCGAACGGGGCTTATTCGTGGATATAATATGCGTAATTGAGGATATTAACTGGAACATTGCTACCATTTTCCGCGTAAAATGCCAAAAACATTGTTTTTCTTGTCGCTTACATCTTCTACGACTATGACTGACCAGTGACCACGGTCGACTTTGGTTGTCACTTGCCGGGGTGTGGTAGCCAACCCACAGTGACCCCAACCCCCCCCCCCCCCCTGCAGCTGGCGGACATGGTGAACCTGCACTTCCTGAACGCGATCGAGGCGCTGCAGCAGTGCGAGTCGACCATCCTGACGCAGCTGTACCCCATGTGGCACCCGATCCTGTCCGCCTACCACTCGGTCGTGCCCAACCAGCTCAGGGTGAGTGCGTCACCGTGTGGGTGATCTAGCGTGACGTGTGACGGGCTCGCGGCCATCTAAAATGCATCCCCAGTAGCGTTCCAAAAGCCAATTTTGAGAAAATATAATTAAATATAATCTCAAATAATCTCTCTAAACATAAAATATAATTAAATCTCTCATGTCATTTGGAAAATATAATTAAATCTCTGAGAAAATCTACCGTGCTTGAAAAAAGCTCAAAAAATCTCCCTGCTGGTATTTTGGTTTTATTTGGTATTTCAAGGTGTTTGGACAACACAGAGTAAATATGTATTCAATATGCTCATGTGTTGCTTAAACAGTTTTATTTGAAATTACAAACAACACAAACAACAATATAATTTTCAAATAGAGTCAAGTGAAACTATTAAAAGTCACAAATGTTACTTCAACACTATCTTCAAAAAACATATCATCCCAAAAAATCTTCTCACTCAAATTCAAACACCTATTTGTCACAACTGAAGTCTGACTGAAAAGCTGTTCAGCACTAGCAGCACTTATAGGTATACAGAGTATATTAAGTGCAAAATGTTGGGCATTCGTCTCTGCCAACTTTCATTAAATAAATATCATAAACTGCCAATTGTGAAGTAACTGGCGGGTGATGATGTTAGTGGTGCATTGCTTGATGGTTCTGGCCGCAGAACTTCCCAAACAATGACATCACAATCTGAAACCTCTGAATTCACTGAATTTTCACTTTCACTTATTTTACCATTCAACTTTACTATCGTTTTCCAAAGTTACTAAAACATATTTTGGTTTTCTCAAAAAAATGTATACTCAAGTTTACTGAGTTTAATATGTAAACTGAGTAGTAAAAACACTCAAAAAGTGAACTCTTTTTCCCAAAAACTCTACCACCTTCACTCCGCAACGAACACTGCGCAGGTGCGGCTGGACGCGCACGAGAACGCGGTGCCGTGCGCGACGGGCGACGCGCCGCTCGAGCCGTGGCTCAAACGCGTCCGCTACAAGATCTCCCAGGTGGAGCTGCAGAGCTCCGCCGCCACGCAGATCTACTCCGTGTAGACCGGCCCGCTGATCGAGGCTATCGATTTGAGGCGGCTGATTCTAGAAGTCGATTAGTACATTAAATGCGATTTTGAGTAGATCGTTCAGTTCATATATTTTCAGTTCGGGAACTTGACGTGCATGCTTCTTTAGACAGTTTCATTATAGAAAAAAGTATACAATCACTTGTTTTTTTATAAATAAATCACTTGTTTTATATAAATAACTTTAATGTATTTATATCCGTACCGTATGCTAAAAAAGCAGAGTTGAGAAAGCGTATTTACGCTTACCCGAAGTATCCGGGTAAATGGGTATTTATACTTAAATTACGCTCTCATAAAACCCCCGTACACTTTATCACGCTTTCCTAGCTGAATTACCTGGGTACTACAAAAGATGTCTAAAGTCATCTAAAAGTGAAAGCTAAAGTCATTCCGATGCTCAACAGCAACAGCACTTTCTAGAAACTTTTTACGCGTACGCTTTTTTACGCTTTACTAGGTCTTTTAAAAATACCTTACGCTCCATACTCAAAATTTGGAAAGTGTATTTACGCTTACGCTTTCCAAAAATGCCGGTATTTTAACAACTCTGCAAAAAAGTACCCAATTTTTTTACACGGGATCAATTTTCAAACCGCAATTGCATTAAGAGGCGTCGATTTGAATTTGCAGTCTTCCTTCGCAGCACCTGACTTGTAGCATTCGTCTTTGCATTCGTCTTTGCACATTCTACACGTGTACGGGCAGTGTGCCCCAAGTGCACAGGGTGTTTGGCACATCGAGGGGGTAACTGGGGAGGAGATTATAGAAAATGAAAAGTAGTGCTTTGATTTTGACATCTTGGGTCTGGAGAATTGTGATTACCGCATTTACGCGTGTATTTAAATGGCGTTGATTTTAGATGGGGCTGGACTTGTAAAAAATATTGAAATGCGTGATTGTAGCAAAGGCGGGGTTCCTATCAGAGTTGTTAAAATACCGGTATTTTTGGAAAGCGTAAGCGTAAGCGTAAATACACTTTCCAAATTTTGAGTATGAATACTGAAAGAGTAAGGTATTTTTAAAATACCTAGGAAAGCGTAAATAAAAGCGTAAGCGTAAAAATCTTTTAGAGGCTTTTTGCTCAGTGAATTCTTTCCAAATCAAGGTCTCGGTGACATTTTTCAGATGTCCATTTAGCACAGTCTGCCCTCATATTTTGTTTGGTTATTCATCGGCAGCAACACTTAAGTCATCCTCATCTTCTGATGTGGAGTTAGTGCTGTCAAGGGCGATAAAATCGTCGTCCGGATCCATTTTCAGCAACAAATTTTTCTCACCTAAAGCCACAATTTTGCTCGATGACACAGTACATATTTACAAGACATTCGTATTGCGACACAATTTGTACATGTGCCACTATTTCCAGTGCGTTACTGCACACACGCAGTCATTTTTTTGGTACGCAGCCTCGTTCACTCTCTTTTTTGTTTTTTTTACGCTTTTTCAAAAGCGTAAAACAAAACCGTGTGAAAAAATTTTTACGCTTTTAGTACCCGGGTATTTTGGCCGGGAAAGCGTAAAAAAGCGTATGGGTATTTTATGAAAGCGTAAGCGTAAGTGTAAGTATAAATACCCATTTACCCGGGTATTTCGGGTAAGCGTAAATACGCTTTCGCAACTCTGGTTCCTATTATTTGCTCTACACACACTAATTTTTATCCAATACTGGAAAACTCACAAATCAGCTGTGAACAAACTTCAGTTGACTGGAATGAGGTGGCCGTCAACTACAGTTAATTCCATAAAAATTACTCATTTCGGTAAACTCAAATGCCTTCAACGCTGAACTATAAGTTTTCAAAATGTCAGTTGACAACTAGTGTGCTTGGGGAAATCGCAACAAAAGTGCTATGGCGCTTTTCCAGTCCTTTAAAAACAAGCAACAACAGGCTTTACATGACAACAGAAGCCAATCCACGCCCAGGGGGCAGTTGCGAACCCTGTCAAGTGTAAAGAAAGTGTCGAATGTCATGCAGTCATACAAATTTGTCAATTGTCATGCAACGCGTCAAAATTTCAGCAATTATTTTTTGATTGCCATTTTACTTGAAATTTTACATCACATTTGACACTCGACTTTACAGTTTACTGGCAACGGGACAGGCGTACGAAAACGTAGAAACAGGGCCATAGCACGCGAAAATGCACAAAAAAGCGGACGCTCTCACGCACACAGCGCAAGGATGGCCGCTGGGTCTGGGGGCGGCCATTCGCAGCGCGCAGAGGTTGGCCCAGATTCGTTGACGCTGCCGCCGCGCGGCAGTGATAAAACACCTGGCGCGCTGCACGCAGAGCTCTGGCGGGGGAAATGTAAATGGACAAATAGAAGGATCAAACAACAGAGGGGGCGTAACGATGAAAACCTAAATCGGGAACAGCGAAAACGGCAAAGAAATGTTCATTTTTTCTAATAATGCGGCAATGGTAAAAACTCGATGCATTCAAAGCAGATTTATTAGTTTTTCAAAATTTTAGTTCGGAACTAGTGTGCGCAGAGCCATTTTGTGCAAATGGTTTTCATGATGCATAAATGTTTAAATAAATAAATAAATTTACATCCTGTATACATAAAAATATCAAAAATCACTATTGTGCTATCAGCAAAATCACTCTCACTATCACGCCTGCCTGCACACACTACTAGTTTTCAACCAAAATTTTAAAAACTCAAAAATCAGCTTTGAATGCATTTGAGTTTACTAGAATGAAGTTACTGTCAACTACAGTTAACAGAGATTAAAAATGACTCATTTTAGAATACTCAAATTTATTCATAGCAGATTTTGTTAGTTTTTTAATGTTCCGTTGAAATCGTTTAATATGTTCCGCTGAAGATTCACAAACTAGGGTCAAGAATAAGACAATACATCTCGCTTGACATGTATCAAAGCAGATTTTTTAATGTTCCATTGAAAACTAGTGTGCACAGGACCATTTTGTGCATATGTAACAAAGCATAAAAATTATGCATAAAAGATGCACTTTCTTTTAAAACATCACATCTACATCATTTACTGATGAAGATACCAAAAATCACTACAGTTGACAGATTTTGAAGTGATTCAGTTTAGAAAACCAAAATGCATGCAAAGCAGGGCTATGCATTTTTAAAGTTTCAGTGGAAAACTAACGTGCACAGAGCCATTTTGTGCATATGTAACGAAGTGTAAAAATGATGCATAAAGGATGCACTTTCTCTTAAAATGTAACATTTACATCATGTATCTGAGAATAAAAGCGCCATATAAAAGCGCCATGGTGCTGGCACCTGGTGCTAGCACCAAAGCAAAAAGTGACATGTCACTTTTGGCACTTTACGCTATCTAGCTGTGGTACTACCCCGATGAAAAGTGCTATGGCGCTTTTGGCGCTTGGTACTTTTTTTGCCCAATGCCAGGAACAAAATGCCTGGCACTGGCGCTTGCAGCTGGCACCAAAGCAAACAGCGCCATGGTGCTTCTGGCGCTTGGCGCCATTTTGCTCTGGCGCCATTGGTGCTTTACGCTGAGGGTCCAAAAAGTACCATGGGCTTGGCGCCAAATTCACATTTTTGACGCTGTTCAACATGTTGTTCCTGCGCTAACGGCGCACGTCAGAAGAAAAGTGGTAAGTGATAAGTAAACTATCCTTGCCACTTCAAAAATATTAATGAAAATGAAAAATGAAAAGTGTAAATCAAGTGTATGAGCCCTGAAATAAAGTCCAATATATCAGACACATACGCATATCAATCATATGAAGATTCACAAACTAGGGTCAAGAATAAGACAATACATCTCGCTTGACATGTATCAAAGCAGATTTTTTAATGTTCCATTGAAAACTAGTGTGCACAGGACCATTTTGTGCATATGTAACAAAGCATAAAAATGATGCATAAAAAATGCACTTTCTTTTAAAACATCACATCTACATCATTTACTAATGAAGATACCAAAAATCATTATTGTGCCTGCACACATCAGTTTGCAAACAAAACTTCAAACACTCATAAATAAGCTTTGAAGGCATTTAAATTTTCTAGAATGAGGTGTGTAAACTACAGTTGGCAGATATTAAAGTGACTCATTTTAGAAAACTCAAATGCATGCAAAGCAGGGCTATGCATTTTTAAAGTTTCAGTGGAAAACTAACGTTCACAGAGCCATTTTGTGCATATGTAACGAAGCGTAAAAATGATGCATAAATGATGCACTTTCTCTTAAAATGTAACATTTACATCATGTATCTGAGAAAATATAAAAAATCACTATTGCATTTGCACTAGTGATATAAAAGCGCCATGGTGCTGGCACCTGGTGCTAGCACCAAAGCAAAAAGTGTCATGTCACTTTTGGCACTTTACGCTATCTAGCTGTGGTACTACCCCGATGAAAAGTGCTATGGCGCTTTTGGCGCTTAGTACTTTTTTTGCCCAATGCCAGGAACAAAATGCCTGGCACTGGCGCTTCCAGCTGGCACCAAAGCAAACAGCGCCATGGTGCTTCTGGCGCTTGGCGCCATTTTGCTCTGGCGCCATTGGTGCTTTACGCTGAGGGTCCAAAAAGTACCATGGGCTTGGCGCCAAATTCACATTTTTGACGCTGTTCAACATGTTGTTCCTGCACTAACGGCGCACGTCAGAAGAAAAGTGGTAAGTGATAAGTAAACTATCCTTGCCACTTCAAAAATATTAATGAAAATGAAAAATGAAAAGTGTAAATCAAGTGTATGAGCCCTGAAATAAAGTCCAATATATCAGACACATACGCATATCAATCAAATGAAGATTCACAAACTAGGGTCAAGAATAAGACAATAAATACATCTCGCTTGACATGTATCAAAGCAGATTTTTTAATGTTCCATTGAAAACTAGTGTGCACAGGACCATTTTGTGCATATGTAACAAACCATAAAAATGATGCATAAAAATGCACTTTCTTTTAAAACATCACATCTACATCATTTACTAATGAAGATACCAAAAATCATTATTGTGCCTGCACACATCAGTTTGCAAACAAAACTTCAAACACTCATAAATAAGCTTTGAAGGCATAGCAATTTTCTAGAATGAGGTGTGTAAACTACAGTTGGCAGATATTAAAGTGACTCATTTTAGAAAACTCAAATGCATGCAAAGCAGGGCTATGCATTTTTAAAGTTTCAGTGGAAAACTAACGTTCACAGAGCCATTTTGTGCATATGTAACGAAGCGTAAAAATGATGCATAAATGAAGCACTTTCTTTTAAAACGTAACATTTACATCATATATCTGAGAACATATAAAAAATCACTATTGCACCTGCACTAGTGATATAAAAGCGCCATGGCGCTGGCGCCTGGTGCTAGCACCAAAGCAAAAAGTGTCATGTCACTTTTGGCACTTGGCACTATCTAGCTGTGGTGCGACCCCGATAAAAAGTGCTATGGCGCTTTTGGCGCTTGCTACTTTTTTTGCCCGGTGCCAGGAACAAAATGCCTGGCACTGGCGCTTGCAGCTGGCACCAAAGCAAATAGCGCCATGGTGCTTCTGGCGCTTGGCGCCATTTTGCTCTGGCACCATTGGTGCTTTACGCTGAGGGTCCAAAAAGTACCATGGGCTTGGCGCCAAATTTACGTTTTTGACGCTGTTCAACATGTTCTTCCTGCGCTAAGGCCGGAATTAGAGCTCAGCATCGATTCGACGTGAAATGATGACGTGAAATGACGTCGTGAAATTAATTACACGAGTGTGGATCATGCTACCGGGCTACAATTTTCTAAGGATAATATATGAATCAATACCTTAATCGTGTCCAATACTGAGTGTTATCAGCCACAACTAGAGCGAATTGAAAAATTCAATTTTTATCATTCCACGTCATCATTTTACGTCAGGGAACAACTTGACATTTCACGTCAGACTTTTGCTTGCAATAGTCTGACGTGAAATGTCAAGTTGTTCCCTGACACTGTGACGTGAAATGATGATGACTTGAAATGATAAAAATTGAATTTTTCAATTCGCTCTAGTTGTGGCTGATAACACTCAGTATTGGACACGATTAAGGTATTGATTCATATATTATCCTTAGAAAATTGTAGACCCGTAGCATGATCCACACTCGTGTAATTAATTTCACGACGACATTTCACGTCATCATTTCACGTCGAATCGACGCTGAGCTCTAATTCCCGCTTTAACGGCGCACGTCAGAAGAAAAGTGGTAAGTCATAAGTCAACTATCCTTGCCACTTCAAAAATAATTATGAAAATGAAAAGTGTGAATCAAGTGTACGAGCCCTGAGATAAAGTCCAATATATAAGACACATATGCATATCGATCATATGGAGATTCACAAACTAGGGTCAAGAATAAGACAATACATCTCGCTTGACATGTATTTATTTGAGTATTGTACATCACTTAACGTTGGCCCTGCACACACTAGTTGACAAAGACACCAAATGTCAACTGGTTCGAACCCAAAGCTTGCTGACGAGCCGATGAACGACGTTCAAACGCAAAAGTGTTGAATAATGTTGCAATTGAAGCTGTAGTGTTGGAAAAATATACCATATTACCTCGAATTATCCCCCCCTTGAATTAACCCCCCCCTCGAATTAATCCCCCTCAAAATGAGCTGGGGAAATTATAACCCCCCCCCCCCCTCGAAATACCCCCCCCCCTTCGGAATGATGTACGTCATGTACATAATAAATACGTCATGTATGCAATGTACATGATGTATATTACTGTTAATTTGCATTCCAGCTACACATAGACTTAGTTTGTGTAGCTACCGTATTTCCTCGAAATACCCCCGGGGGGTTTATTGTTTCAGAGTGAGAATTTTGAGGGGGGGTTAAACGAGGGGGGGTATTTCGAGGGGGGGGGGTTTATTATTTCGCCAGAAATTTTTTGAAAACCAAGTACTAAATTGTCGTCTGAAACGTACGCAGACATCGAAAATGCAACAAAAATCGTCATTTATAAGACTCTAAAGACTTGTATAAGTCTGTAGACGTATAATCATTGTTCTCACATAACAGAGTCATCGTTTTTAACGTGTGTTTTGCATTACCCAGATGACAAACCGCAACCTTTGTCATTTACGTTCTCTATACACTAAATTTGGGGGGGGGGGGTATTTCGAGGGGGGGTTTATAAGTTCATAGTGTCCATTTTGAGGGGGGGTATTTCGAGGGGGGGGGGTATTTCGAGGAAATACGGTATCTACGTCTTTATGTCCAATATATCTGTACACCTGTCAATTTGGACACATTTATTACCTGTTTTGGGTATGTAAATGCCTACTATTTACTACGATTCTTACGAAAAGTTCTGACGAAATAATAAACCCCCCCTCGAATAAACCCCCCTCGAATTAACCCCCCCCCCCTCAAATTTTGCTGGCGAAATAATAAACCACCATGGGGGTATTTTGAGGTAATACGGTACGTGCAATGTACAAGGACGGAATGAAGTACATGTGGGTGGATACAATAATGTGAGATCGGAACCAGTTGACATTCGGTGCCATTGTCAACTAGTATGAAATAGTAGCAATTAATATTGCATGGTTAGAGTGCAAAAGGTGATACTAATGAAGACAACAAAAATTAAACCACAATTTTAAACAAATGACTAAATGAGTAAAAGTCTACTCTCCTAGCATCATGAATTGGCACACTGCCAGTTTTTGGCACGCTATTTTTATATCTACAAGAGGTTCCCACTTTCCGAATGGCGCCATGGCGCCCTTTTCCTGTGGCGCCCTTGGTGCTTGGCGCCCATTTTCTGAATGGCACCATGGCGCCCTTTTTTCTGGCGCTTTTCCATTACTACACACCAGTCCATCCTTATCGCATTTCCTCAATGTGCAATTGTTTATGGTGTGACCAAAAAAGTAGTCCTGAATGATTGGAAGGAACTCAATGACAATTATCGTGTGCAAACGCACCTTCAAAAATGACATTTTTGGGTGCCATTATCCATCCATCACAATTGAATAGATAATTGGAGTTTTATGTGTTTTGTTTGGATAACTAAATACACCTGATAAAGTTACTTATTTAAAGTTAAAGTATTTATTTTTTATTATCAATCCGCTATATCACATTGGATTCATGCATACAATTTACTCATACAAATGATTTCTAAATGATCACTTGCACAAGAAAACATCGCTAGTTTGATAAGTTCAGTAGTGCGGTTCAGTAACCAACACAAATTTCAAAGTCCTCCCATCAAATGCACCCAATTACCGATCATTCGTGTGCAGCTCGCACCTGTAGTGCTGCCGAGTGGACAGCCCACCTGTGTGCAAATGCTTGCAAAGTTAGTTGCTGAAAAATATAGAAAACAGGCTAAAAATATCTAGAAATCAGGCAATATTGTGATAAACAAGATTAATGATCCACCCTTTGGTCAATTTGCAGCCTGTTCAAGCCAAGTCCTGTACACTGGAATGAGTGTGATGTTCAACCCATGTGATCATGGCAAGTAGCTACAATGGGGTCGGAATAAGTTTCAACGCACAACAAAATTGTGTCGCGCAGTTTTTGTGCGAAAGAAGTTTGTCGCGCAGGTAGTGATGGAATAACGCCGTGGTGCTGGCGCCATTTAACGGCGCCAGGGTGTTGTGGCATGGCTAGGGTGTCAACAATTTTTTTTACGGAAAACGGAAATGGAAATGGAAAAATATTAGCACTTGCCGGAAAACGGAACGGAAAATGGAAAAAAATTTGCCTGCGGAAAGCGGAAAACGGAAAGAATTTTGCCTGCGGAAAAGTGGAAACGGAAAAATTTTTTGCACTTGCTGGAAAACGGAAACGGAAAATTTTTTGCACTTGCCGGAAAACGGAACGGAAAACAGAAAAAAATTGCCTGCTGAAAGCGGAAACGGAAAACGGAAAATGGAAATTTAACACCCTAGGCGTGGCACCACTTGTGCACGACCAGTGACGCAAAATGTGGCGGTGACGCAGTGACCGTCACCGCCTAGATTACGGGTGTCACCACGACAAAATGGCGCGTCATCGCGGTAACAATCACTGCCATATAAATTGATTGACGGTAGAAAGCGAAAAATAGGTATTTAAGCATGTATATAGCTGAAAATAGTGATTTCTAATGTGAAAATTAGCAAAATGAAGCAAAAATATGCTATTGTGAGTGAAACTTGTGGGAAAATTGTTCAAAATGCCTGCAGTAGAAAAGTTTTAGTATAAAGGTTTCACCGACTCTGAAATAGCTGTCACTCACTGTCACCGCCAGAAATTTTGACCATTTTTGTCTATGTGCACGACACACATTTTGTCGCGCTATTATTTGCGCAACAAATAACTGTTGTGCAGGAGACAACGCTGGTAATGTAATATCGCAATAGCCTCAAATGGCGCCAGCACCACGGCAATATTCCATCGCTACCTGCGCGACAAACTTGTGTCGCGCAAAAACTGCGCGACACAGTTTTGATGTGTGTTGGAAATTCCCGTGAGCCGCTACAATGCGGCATGGTCAGTCTCACCTTGTTCCTGATGCCGTTGCACACGAGGGTGGTGTACGCATCCTGCAGGCTCGCGCACTTCGAGGGAAAGCAGTACTTCTGCGCCGTCTGGTTCCACACCGACTCGCACTTGTACACGGGCGTGCTCATGAAGATCTTGTGATCTTGGATGGCATAGTGCACGCAATTCAGGCACTCCTGCGCGTGTGTTTGTGTGCATGCAAGGCACTGTGCGCACGCGTTTTGTACAACTTTGAGAAAGTTACTGATGACTATTGCATCAGCGCATCGAGGCTGTGTTTCCGAAAGGGGCAGGCAGAACTCTGCACATGTTCACTCAGTTTTCGCGGTTTGAAGGAATCTGGCTCTTTACAAATGGAGTCACATCCATGCTGGCCACCAGTAAAATGCGCTCCATTTTTGGTCAGTTTTATGTGTTTTATTGAACGCAGAATTTTCATTTAGTTTTCATTTGCAAGTTCATAAACTGCAATCATTTTGGAAAAAACCTTGCATTTTATGAATGTTGTGTAATAAACATAAATACCTATAATGTACACGAATAAATTGTATGTGTCATACAAATACCTAGTAGTAACACATTGGCAAAAATGGCAACGCATTGCCAGAAATTTGGAATGCATTGAGAGCGCGTTTACTCGTTTCACCTTCAACGCGTTTCGCCAGCGCCCAGCAGCCAGCCTGTTCACATCACAATCACAGCATCCTTATATTTTCAGTGATTACCATTTTCAGTCATTCAAATATAACATAGATTTGATTCCACTTACCATATTACCTCGAAATACCCCCAGGGGCCAGATTTAACACTCCCTACAGATTTGTAGGGTAGGGCGTACACCCAACAGATTTTTTAAAGTTTAGCCGCATCGACGCACATGCACCGAGAGCAAGGCGGTTCGTAAAATATATGAAACCATCCTTTAAGGTTGCCGATATTGCAAAATGACGTCTATCACTTCGATTTTGGCTCGGAAATCACGATTTCGTCATTTCTTGACCATCTTCCAATTCGTTTTTTATTTTATTTTGTCGGGCGGGTTACTCGCATAGGTCACGCTTTTGTGTAGTCAGGTGGTCACTTTTTTAGTGTTCACTGTCTGCAACCGAAACCATGAGGGCAGCGACAAGAAAGAAGTGCATGCACGAGCGTACAAAAGCGCGACTTATGCGAGTAACCCGCCCGACAAAATTAAATAAAAAACGAATTGGCAGACGGTCAAGAAATGACGAAATCGTGATTTCCGAGCCAAAATCGAAGCGATATACGTCATATTGCAATATCGGCAACCTTAAAGGATGGTTTCGTATATTTTACAAACCGCATTGCTCTCGGTGCATGTGCGTCGATGCGGCTGAACTTTAAAAAATCTATCGGGCGTACGCCCTACCCTACAAATCTGTAGGGAGTATTAAATCTGGCCCCAGGGGTCAAATATTTCACCAGCAAATTTTGAGGTGGTTTAATCAGAGGGGGCATAATTCAAGGGGGGGGGGGGTTATTATTTCACCCGAAAATTTCGTGAAGGATCGTATTCATGGTTGGTTTTAGTAAAATCATTTTTACTAAAATTGTATTTTATTTTTATTCAAATTGTATTTTATTTTTATTCAAATTGTATTTTATTTTAATTTTATTCATGTTTCATTTTATTTTATTTTATTCTGAAATGTCATTAATAAAATAAAATGAAACCATTTTACAAAAATTTTACAAATATTTTACAATTTTTTTACAAACAATCAGAATCTTGGATGCAAGGTCATAAAACAATGTGCACACTAGAAGCATGCAGATGAAAACAAAAAATTGTAACGTAGACTTGTGACACGGGTTGCGACATATCTTCAATATTGACCCTCACAGGGACCGGATAGATATGTAGCTAATTGCTAAGGAAAGATAGCTAAAAATTTGTTTGTTTGTTGTTGTTTCTGGCAGAGTTGTTAAAATACCGGTATTTTTGGAAAGTGTAAGTGTAAGTGTAAATACACTTTCCAAATTTTGAGTATGGATACTGTAAGTGTAAGGTATTTTTAAAATACCTAGGAAAGTGTAAAAAAAGTGTAAGTGTAAAAATTTTTTTAGAAAGAGCTCTCACTGTTGAGCATCAGAAAACACCACTGTTTTCACCTTTAGATCAATTTATTTATCATTTTCATGCATTAGTTCACATTTTACTGCTGTATGAACAGCCGTATGAAACATTTCAGACTGTAACAAATTTAGTGGTTATGAAGTTGCGTAATAATGGCACGTTTTCAGTGTTGATATTTTACTGATGGACATACAGCAATAATGTCAGTGCAAAAGCCAGTGTCCAGCAGGTGAAATTCATCTTGTCTTTTTTACAAAGTATGATGAAACTGTAGAATACCATGAGGTTGGAGCTGGTGCACGTTTGTACATTTGCTATATTTTCTACATTCAATGCATAACTGCATGTGTGCACTGTGCAGTTATTTTTTGTACATGACCCAGTTTTATGCCTCCTCAAATGCTTCAAACAGGGCCATCTGAAAGGAAAAAATACACTTTCTGTATCCGGGTATTTTGCCCAGGAAAGTGTAAAAAAAGTGTACGGGTATTTTATGAAAGTGTAAGTGTAAGGGTAAATATAAATACCCATTTACCCGGGTATTTCGGGTAAGTGTAAATACACTTTCGCAACTCTGGTTTCTGGGGGGAGGGTTGCAGGGTTCAATACATAGGCTTTTTAAAGGTATGGAACAGTGAGAATGGGTGAAGAAATTCACCTAAATTAGTGATTTTTAAGGTGAAAATATATTAAAAGATGTGAAAATTTGCAATTTTGAGCAAAAACATTTTTCAATCACAACAATGCAAGCAACAACGAGGCACCAGTTCTGCAAATTGGCAGCCTTATATAAGGCTGTAAAAACTTATAAATGGTGGTTATTGTTGCATTTTTCATGTTTTTCTCTCAAAATTTTCACTCTGAAAAAATAAACCCCCGGGGGGTAATTCAAGGAAATACGATATATATGAGACCAAACTGGATATACTTGTACATATAAAGGGATATATCTACACAGACTAGTAAACACCTTCCGGGTTGTGTCCAGCACCTTTTTTTTGATTTTACTTGTGACATCCTATCTCCAGTTCTAGGGTGCGCCAAAAGCTGAAACATGGGGAAGATATTGATGAAACCCCCCTCTACTTTGCATGAATTGGGGGGGGGGGTCGCGGCGACCCCTCTCAGAGTGGGTTGCCCAAAGTGCAAAAATTTTATTGGTATTTTTGGTGTCCCGCACAGGTCCGGCATCCACTTATTTCTGATCTGTGGGAGGGGTATAAATCAAAGAGATTAATGTCTAAAATTTCTAAAAAAGTTCTCTTATTCTCTAACAAAAACACTACCCCCAATGGATGGATGACAAAAATTCACTTTTTGTGACTTTTTTATTAGACACTTGAAGAGCTGGTTTACAATACTTTAAAGGGTTGGGTTTGATGTTTAAAGTTATGTAAAGAAACTTACCTCTAAAATGCCTGCATTGCAAAATTTACTTAGGGGGAAATTTTGTAAATATATATTCCTGCAATGATGTCATTATGATGTCATAAAATTCCCCCCCCCCCCAAGTAAATTTTGCAATGCAGGCATTTTATAGGTATGGTTCTTTACATAACATTAAACATCAAAGTTTCAAAGTACTGTAAACCAGCTCTTAAAGTGTCTAATAAAAAAGTTACAAAAAGTGACTTTTGTCATCCATCTATTGGGAGGTGGTGTTTTTTAGAGAACAAGATATTTTTTTAGAAATTTTTCACATTAATATCACATTATTGAATAGTGTATATACTCGGCGAACATGATACTCTGCCCTCGCACTGATTTATGTCTCCTGTTGGAAGCGTGCCAATGATTATTAAAACATGCTGTTTCCGTGAAAAGATGAAAAAATACATCGGTGTGAATATGCTAATAAATAACATTATCACAACAATCAATTTTGTCACGTCTTTATGAAATTCGCACGCGTTAACCATCTTTGGCACACTTCCAGCGGGAACCACGTGTCCAAGGTGTAAAGTAACCGGAGTATAGTAGGGGGGGGGGGGGGGGTTGGTAACACATCCCCACAATTTCAGATTTATACCCCTCCCACAGCTCAGAAATAAGTGGGTGCCGGACCTGTGCGGGACACCAAAACAGCCAATAAAATTGTTGCACTTAGGGCGACCCACCCTTAAGGGGTCGCCGCGAACCTACAATTCACGCGAAGTAGAGGTTGCGCCAATATCTCCCCCAAGTTTCAGCTTCTGGCGTGCCCTAGGACTGGAGATAGGATGTCACAAGTAGTGATGTAAAAAGCGCCAGACTTTTGGCGCCAAGCGCCAAAAGCGCCATGGCGCTTTTGGCATGCGAGCGCCAAGCGCCAATGGCGCCACAGCAAAATAGCGCCAAGCGCCAAAAGCGTCATGGCGCTTTTCTAGACCATGGCGCCAAGCGTTTCTACACACGTTTTTACAATAAACAGGGCTCAGACAGCCAACAGCCAACAGCACCAGTAGGCACACTTTGTGCATGTTTGCAGGTTCGGTGGGCACTTGATGGAGTTTGTTTTGTGTTGGATGGATGTATTGGTTATCTTTGAAAATCTTAGTAAAGCATGCCTTTATATATCTCTGCACCGCATTCACATCTGTGAGCCCCAGTACTGTTAAGCACCACATAAACTACAGGAATAATAGTTTTTATGAGTTTTTATGAAAGCATCTTAGCCAAATATTATTACCACTTGAAGAAGCAATTCAACAGCAGCAACAGCTTTCATCATAAAAAATAATAGCAACAAAGCACAACAAAGGGCATGATAATATTTATTCACCTGTGTTGAATGTATAGGTAGGTATACTCGGCGGACCGCAAGCTATGCATTTTTATGAAGGAAACACTTCATCATGACGTCATCATTAACAAAACAACAATAATTCCACCAGAAAAAAAGGGAAAACTCATTCCTTATTTGTTGTACGCGACTCCGCCTTTTTCATTTTTAAATATGTTTTTTTGTGAAAGTGCATACATAAGTATTAGCATTGAAAAAATCTCTCAGAGATTTATATTTCAAAAATCTCAAAAAATCTCAGAAAATATAAGATTTTCTGAGATTTATATTTTTTTCATGATTTTCCAGAGAGATTTAATTATATTTTTTTCTGATTGAGAAAATCTCTCTATAAGAACATGTGTGATGCATTGATTTCAAGCAATGATTGCATGTTCAGCTGAAAAAATGAACAAAACGCAATAATTTTAAATCACAGTAAGTGAAATTTTGTTGAATAGTGAATATTTGCAGAAAATGTAAAGTGAAATTTTATACTCTTCAACATATACTTTTCCCCCAGAAAATGTAAAATGTATTTTTGAGAACTTTTGCCCAATTTTCACAGAATCATCAATTTTCTAAATTTTCCCCCCATTTTCACGTTCAAATTCACAATCCATGTGATATTGACTGTTTTCACCTATTCTCAACGATATATGTGATTATATACCCATTTTTACTACTTTTCACCATATTTTTTGGGTTTTTCCCCCTTCTCCCTTGTATGGCTTGAAAAAGCCTATATGAAAGTCTATCTTAAATACATTTTATCTCCTCAAGTACTGCCAAAAAGTATATGTAAGAGTGAGTGCAGGCACTTTTTTAGACGAAATGTAAATGTATTTACTCAGTACTCAACTATATGTATTTACCAAATATAGTTACCAAAATTATTTGAAACAAAGGTAACCGATAAATTCTGTGCGCATGATCACACATGAAAGTACTGTATTCTATTATGAGGAAAAATGTACCTAAATCATACTTTTGTTGATTATTCAGATAGTAAAATAAATAAATGGTAGTACAGAGTGTGCTGTTTTAAACAATTGTTGTTATCATTTGAAATTGTGATTGAAGGGCTTAAACAATACATAAGGTACCTAATATCTACTCTAAATGATTCAAACACCGTGAAATATCGATGAAAACAGTTTAAGTTGAGAGGTTTTCTGAGATTTTTTTTTTCTGAAAGAGATTTTCTCAGAGATTTAATTATATTTTTGAAAATGACCCAAGAGATTTAATTATATTTATTTCTCGAGAGATTTTCTGAGATAATGTTTAATTATATTTTCTCAAAATCAGTCATTTTTTTCAATGCTAATAAGTATTCACCTGGCGCGTTATTGACCAAGACATAAATAATTTGAAGAGCATACTTTGCGGTCCGCCGAGTGTATCCATAAATGATAATGACTAATAATTACAAAGAGAAAGATAATGTTTTTCTTCCATTTGGGCACTTGCATTAAAAGTAATAACGGTAGCTTGAATAGGGCACATAGAATATTTCTCGATGTGAGCATGTGCATAAAATGAGAAAATAATGCCGCTGCACACACTAGTTTACTAACGGAAAACTAAGAATCTGGTAAACTAATTTTTTAGTATCCTAGCGCATCTGAGTTTACCGGAATGTGTTATTTTCAATCTCCGTCAACTGTAGTTGATGAACAGCTTACTTCGGTAAACTCAGATGCGCTCAGAAGCTGAAAAATGAGTTTACCAAGTTTCTTAGTTTACAGTTAGTAAACTAGTGTGTGCAGCGCCATTATACATAAATTTATTTACTGTATTTCCACGAAATACCCCGTCCCCCCCTCGAAATACCCCCGTATCGAAATCCCCCCTCAAAATGGGCACTATGAACATATATAACCCCCCCCCCCCCGAAATACCCCCGCCCAAATTTACTGTATACAGAACGTGATGCGGTTTGTGATCAAGGAAACGCAGAACACATGTTAATGATGACGGGCACCTCATTCTAGAAAACTCCAATGAATTCAATGCTGATTTATAAGTTTTCAAAATTTCGGTTAAAAACTAGCTTGTGTGACCGCAATGCTTAATTATATATTTTAGGGTCATATTTACCTTTGTCCGTTCTAATCGGATCGATTTTAAGATAATGTTCAAACGTTTCAGCGCTATGGTTCGTTAAGCTGTAACTTCGGTTTAAATATAAATAAATATATGCACACTGGAGACAAAAATTTAACAGCCCATTAAAACCCATTAAAACAGGGGATTAAAGCGCATAGGGTGTCAACTTTCTGTTTTCCGTTTCCGTTTTCCGCAGGCAAAATTTTCCATTTCTATTTTTGATTTATGGCTGCTAAATTTTTTCTGTCAAAATTTTTTCCCTTTCCGTTTTCCCGGTTCATTTTCTCTTTCCCGGCAATTTGTCTGTTTCCCCCCTCCAGTTTCCGTTTCCAGCAACTTTTCTGTTTTTGTTTTCCCCGTTATTTTCCGTTTGCTGTCATATTTTTTTTTTCCGCCTCATTTCCATTTCCCGGCTGTTCCGGTACTACTTAAAAAATGTAAAACACTTTGGAAAGTGAAATCGGTTCGCCCTTTTTTCAGCGAGAGGAAGTCGCATTTTAAAATTTCCAGGTAAAGTCGGCGGGCATTTCACCCTACAAAATCGGAGAGTTAGAATTCGCTCGTGAATAGAGCGAACAACGAAACTTGTGTCCCACGCTGACGCTAGAAATTGAAAAAGAAAATCATATTAAAAGAAAAAAGGAAGTTTCGCTGCGTCCGCGCGTGCCACGCCCTAGTTATCTACATTTTCAACGTTGCTCGTAAAGAATTTGACCGTTCAAACTACCGTTTTACCGTTCAAACGACCGTTTTTGTTTTTAACTTATTTTTCAAGAGAACTTGGCAGCCGGCCAAAATTTCGAAATCCGCTATTAATATGAATAAAATAGGCTCACAATAGCTATATACCGTATTTCCTCGAAATACCCCCCCCTCGAAATACCCCCCCCTCGTTTGACCCCCCCCCTCTCGAGACCACTATGAAACAATCACCCCCCCCCTCGAAATACCCCCCCCCCCCAAATTGAGTGTAAAGAGAACGTACATGACAAATACAGCAGTTTGTGTTCTACGTAGTGCAGAACACACGTTAAAACAATGTCGGAATCACGTTAGAACAGTGTACATACCATCTACATACTAATATTAGTCTACAGAACCTTATAAATGGCGGTTTTTGTTGCATTTTTCGACGTCTGCGTACGTTTCAGACGACAATTTCGTACTTGGTTTTCAAAATTTTTCTTGTGAAACAATCACCCCCCCCTCGAAATACCCCCCCCCTCGTTTAACCCCCCCCCCCTCTCGGGACCACTATGAAACAATCACCCCCCGGGGGGTATTTCGAGGAAATACGGTAACCAAGTATATAAACAAAAATAGCTATTATGAGAGTGGAAATTGGCAAAGCGAAGCAAATTTAAACGATTTTTAGCTAACTTTCAGTTTTGCATTTGTATTTCACAACATTTCATTTCACAACTGGTAACTGGGATAAGGGCCAAGTTTTCATACGTGACCCGATCTATTCCAATCGTTAAAATATTGTGTCACAATTCCTAATGCCGTCATGCACTCTCCACTGGAGAGATTGACGCAAATGTTTGTAGGGCGATACGTCTGCCGACTTTATAATACCCCACTGCGCTTTCCACATAAAACGTTAAAGGGGCACATCACAATAACGCACTCATGTCTCGAAAATACGGATATATGACTGCGGCCCTGCGCACACTAGTTTTCACACGAAATTTCGAAAACTCTCAATTAAGCACAGAACGCATTTGAGTTTTCTACAATGAGGTGGCCGTCAACTACAGTTGACGGAGACTAAAAATGACTCATTGTGGAAAACTCACACACGTTCAAAGCTGATTTATGAGTTTTTGAAATTTCGTGTGAAAACCGGTTGAGTTGTTAAAATACCGGTATTTTTGGAAAGTGTAAGTGTAAGTGTAAATACACTTTCCAAATTTTGAGTATGGATACCAAAAGTGTAAGGTATTTTCAAGATACCTAGGAAAGTGTAAAAAAACTGTAAGTGTAAAGAAAGAGCTCTCACACTCACTGTTGAGCATTAGAAAACACCGCTGTTATCACCTTTAAATCAATTTATTTATCATTTTCATGCATTATTTCACATTTTACAGCCTTTTATGAAACATTTCAGACTGTAACAAAAACTGTAGTGGTATGAAGTTCCTAAATAATCGCAGTTTTTCAGTGTTGATATTTTACTGATTAAGCAATGCGATACACAACTGTTTAAATGCAAGAATGGACATGCAGCAAATGTCAATGCTAAAGTTGACTTTGTGTTCAGGTGGTGAATTTCCATTGATCTTGTCCTTTTTTACAAAAGTATGATGAAACTGTAGAATACCATGACTACTGATCAAAGGTTGTAGATCAAATGCTAGTTTGTACATTTGCCATATTTTCTACATTCAATGCATTTTTTGTACATGACCCTGTTTTATGCTTTCTCAAAAGCATAAAACAGGGTCATCTGAAAGAAAAAAATACACTTTCTGTACCCAGGTATTTTGCCCAGGAAAGTGTAAAAAAAGTGTATGGGTATTTTATGAAAGTGTAAGTGTAAGTGTAAATATAAATACCCATTTTCCCGGGTATTTCGGGTAAGTGTAAATACACTTTCGCAACTCTGGTGAAAACTAGTGTGCGCAAGGCCAATAAAACAAAACGAAACAGCTCAGCAAGGCTCAATGGGCAGCGCAGCGAGCAGAAACTACTGGCAAAAGCACCTGGCCACCAGCTGACCGAGTCACCTGCACAACGATGGGTAAGTTCTCCAAAAAAAAACACTTTCTGTGTTTTGAGTTTTTCAAAAATGAATACCTGTGTTTTGAGTTTTTTTCTCGAAAAAAACTTGAGTAACTCTGTTTTTATTTCTGTGTTTTTTGTAAAAACTCGAGTTTTTTGAGTTTTTTCTAAAAAAACTCGAGTTTTTTCCAAAAAATTCGAGTTTTCCCCCAAAAAATTTTGATTTACAGCATTTCGATCTGGAAACAGTGGTTTTGCACATGTTTTAACCCCACATAACATTTGTGTATTCATTCAAGTGTCAAAAAATGCCATAAAAATGTCAACAATGAGGACATCAACATCACAACACCAGCAACAAAATGCCCAGAAACGACAATTTACGCAGTACTCCAAAATTCTTCAATGGATGTTCACTGTATGGAAGACTATGGAATTGATTTGAACTACAACTACCATATTACCTCGAAATACCCCCATGGGCATAATTATTTTGTCAGAAAGTTTTGTAAGGATCATAGAAAATAGTAGGCATTTACATACCCAAAACAGGTTATAAATGTGTACAAACAGGATATATTTGTAATAAACATGTAGATAGCTACACAACCTAGTACAGTCTATGTGTAGCTGCGATGCAAATTAGCAGTAATGAATACATCATGTACATTGGATACATGATGTACATCATCCTGGAGGAGGGTATTTCGAGGGGGGTGGGGCTTATTATTTCACCAGTCCATTTTGAGGGGAGTTAATTCAAAGAGGGTTAATTCAAGGTAATAAGGTATACTTAAATGTCGAAACTTAAATTGTCAAATCCACCATGAGATGTGCATGCCATCTTGAATTTCTTTTTTGTACCATTATAAAATATGAATACATTATGTACATATTACATACTATAGATGCTTATCTTATCTTGTTTAGTTTAACTGAATTAATGTGCATTCAACCGCTTCGCTGAAAAAAACACAAAAACTCAAAAAAACTTTTCTGTGTTTCCGTGTTTCTGTGTTTCTGTGTTCTCCAAAAAAAAACTCATTTGAGTTTTGAGTTTTTCAAAATTTATGAGTTTCCGTGTTTCTGTGTAAAACAAAAACACAGAAACTCAATTTCTGTGTTCAATTTCTGTGTTTTTTCCATCGTTGCACCTGCAAGCTACTGTATTTCTCCAATCAAAGCACCCCTGGTGCTTTACAAAATTGGAGCACATTTCGAACTACTTTTCAAGTGCCGTTTATAGCACCCTGGTGCAATGCAGATGGCGGGGTGCTATACTATGTTTGCTATACTAAGCGCGAGCGCGATAATTTGGGTTCACCATAACTATCTATTTGCTTTTTTATTTGTATCTACCTAATTGTGTTGCAAAACTCTAATTAGTAAGGATGAAATGCTTTTGCAATAACCCCACGATCCACAAATCTTTGAACACGGATTTGAAATTTTTGTTCTTTTCAGGCAGCTCGCTTATCTAATTGTCTTGCTGCTCGTGTTTTTGCTGTAAATAAATGATAAATACATTGAAGATGTGACATTTTTTCAAACGGCTGGATTTTGTGTATTTGTAATTTATTTATTTCGGGCCTTATCCGGTAAAATTCCATGCAAATCATGCAGTCCGCTCTGTTTAAATAGTTGAAAAAGTCCCATTGATGTTGGAATGAGAGGCATTATTGAGAGGAGTTGTCAATTGACAAGTGAAGTGTCAATAATTAAGAAATTGCAATTTCTAGTGTATAACTGTGTATTGCAAGTGAATAACTTCTCGTCATTGTATTTGTCTTAGCTAATGGTGGCAAACAACCAACAAAATTCTAAAATAATTTTTGGAAAAAATCAAATTTCGAAAAGTAATTTTAGACAGAAAAACACTTAAAAATCTCCAGAGGGTTTTCCGTCGCCAATCTTCTCGTGTCTGCTACTTGACACAATCGCAATTTGGTCAGGAACGAAATGCAACCATCCAGTTGGGTTTTTTATCGATTGTCGGTGCGCTGTAGGTAAATTTTTTTCCAGATTTTACGGAAAATAGGCCGCCCGAAAAATATTTCAGGTCAAGCGCCTAGGGGTGGAAAAGAATGCTTTTTAGAATTCTTATAGTATTAAGAAGAAAAAGTGAATCCACAATGTTTTCAGGCGGGGGCACCATATTGGCAGTGTGCCAACTAGGTGTATTTGTATAATATCTCCCCTTTGAATGCTATTTTGTATGAAGACCGTTAATTGGCTGTGTTACACTCGCTGTCCGCAAATACGCTGTATATTTACCATACTTGGCTAGATAATTACTTCTTATGCTTCAACAATTTCCGTGATACCTGTACCGTACCGGTCTTTGTGTACCGTATTGTCATGTACCGTAACCGCGCTAATTTGTATCCAATCTACGGGCATCCAAATGATATTTGATCACGCGATACCTTTGCCGAATTGAGTTTCGCGAAGCGGCTAGACTCATTTTTCACCATATTTATTTTGGCATCTTTCTTTTCTATGGAACGATTGTGGAAAATAAAAATCGCAAAGAACACAGTGAGTAAATCGTGGAGATGCAGGGGCGGGCACAGCGCAGGTGCCACCCCCGAAATCTGTGAAATGCCCTGCAAAATATTCGATGTCGTGCTAAGTGTGGCAGACAAAGTTTGCAGTTTTACGTGACATTTTACAGGTTCTGGGGTGGCACCAGGTGGCAGTCCTAAGCCCAGTATAGTGTTAAGTCAAGTGTTAAATGTAATGTAAAATGTCATATAAATTTGTCAATTGCCATGAAAGTATCAGTTGTCCTGCAAAGTTCAGTAATAAAATCTTACCTTTTTGTTTTCACATTTTACATGACCTTTGACAATTTACTTTGACTTTACACTTTACACTTTGACCAATGAAACAAACAATGAAAAATAATCTAAAATGAATGTTCTTGTGTATGACCGCACTTGTCTTTTTGATCACAGTGTTTATTTCTGGAATCTGACAACTGGCCACAATTTGGCCTTAACCAGTAGAATTTTTGACTGCCATATTTCATTGCCATTATTCATCATGACATTTTTGTTCAAAGTAAGGGTTCAAATGTCAAAGGTCGACTTTTCAGGATCGGGTTGTTTTCTTTGTTTTATTTTCAGTATTGGGATTGAGGTTTTTGGATCAGGATTTGTTTTTTAGAAATTTTGGGATTGAGATTGGAGTTTCAGGATCGGGATTCCGGACATTGTTCTGATATTAACGGTTTTCTTGTCTGATTTGCCACAAAAATGGTCTAAAAATACACCTGGATGCTAAAAAAGTGGCATAAACTGGAGGTTTCCATTTTGGGGGCTAGTTTAAATACCGATGCAATGAAATGTAGCACCCACTAGAAGAAGAAAAAAAAACAAGAAAAAGAATTTTTACTGGCAAAATGCCATCTATCCGGCGGCCACAGCCGCAATCACAAGTTAATTTTTCATAACTTTTAAAATCACACATCTTCAAAAAAAACCGGTTCAGTGGTACTTTGCGTAGGGTGTCAAAAAATTTTTTTTACGGAAAACGGAAAACGGAAAGGTAAAATTTTTTCACTTTACGGAAAACGGAAAACGGAAAGGTAAAAAAAAATTTCTGCCGGAAAACGGAAAACGGAAAGGTAAAAAATTTCACTCAGCGGAAAACGGAAAACGGAAAGGTAAAAAAAAATTGTTGGCCGGAAAACGGAAAACGGAAAAATGAAATGCCGGAAAACGGAAAACGGAAAGCAAAATTTTCACGGAAACGGAAAAAAATAAAGTGAAATTAGCACGGTAATAGACAAATTTGCAGAAGGAAAACCTGCATGCAGGTTTGCCTGTTTGGCTTTGATTGTGGTAGCTGTACATTCTGCAACTATGGATGATGCCTGTAACTTCACTTGTAGTTCAAGCTTAACTGAACCAACAAAATATCATCAAAAAGTAGCCATAGTGGCCATAGGAAAGGAAACACTATGACAATTTCACAGTCTAGAAGCAGTGGGAATCACTGATGACCCCTATGCAATTGATGACAACATTGCAGAGGAGATGATAATAAATAGCATAAAATTCAACGACAACAACAAACAATACTATATTGACTGGCCGTATAAAGAGAGTATCAGTGACCTGCCCACAGGAAAAGCAGAAGCCTTGGTGTGGTTTAAATCACTGATAAGAAGATTCAACAAAGATCCAAACTTATTCAAACAATACCGGAAAGTTTTGGATGACCAACTAGAAAAGGGAATAATTGAGATCTGTGATGACAAAACAGACAACAAGGGGATTCATTACCTGCCACACCAGCCAATAGTACTTTGTTTTAAACGCGTACTGTTTGGACTTGTCTGCAGCCCAGCAATTTTGGGAGCAGTCATAAAATACCATTTAAATGTGACAATAAACAACATGAATGAATATGAAGAAAATGAAGGGGAACAAAACCAGTTGGCGATGATAATAAACAACATTTACGTCAATAACTTCATCATGAGTGTCACGAATGAAGTTGAAGCTTTAGAACTATATTACAAAGTCAAAGCTTTATTTAACCAATGTTCTTTGAACATGAGGGAATGGCTGTCAAACTCCAGATCAGTCATGTATGAAATAGCAGAAACAATAGGAGTCCAAAGGTGAATAAAATTGTTGCAGTAATGGGCATGAGATAAAATCACCAAATGGACATGCTGGCAATATCAACACCAAAATTGCAAATTGACAGCATCACAACACCAACCAGACGAAACTTGAAAAAATTATTGGTGTCAGCATATGACCCAATTGGGTTCACAGCACCTGTTTCACTGACCCTGAAATCCCAGTTGTCAATGCTGCTCCAAGAGACAAAAACAACACAGTGGGATGAGCCAATTGAAGATAAATACAGATTGGAAAAATGCCAGAAAACTGAAAATCAAGCCAGAAAATGGAAAAATGGCCTGGTAAAACGGAAACGGAAAGGTAAAAATTTTTCAGTCGGAAAACGGAAAAATGGGCCGGAAAAACGGAAACGGAAAGGTAAAAAATTTTCAGCTGCCGGAAAACGGAAAACGGAAAGGTAAAATTTTTTCGGCTGCCGGAAAACGGAAAACGGAAAGGTAAAATTTTTTCGGCTGCCGGAAAACGGAAAACGGAAAGGTAAAAAATTTTCCTGCGGAAAGGCGGAAACGGAAAACGGAAACGGAAATTTGACACCCTAACTTTGCGGCGGCGTCGGGCGCGTCGACGTCCCAGTAGTCGAGCAGGGGCAGGTGGCAGTGGTGCGCCCCGCCGCCCGCGCAGCACTTCATGCGGCCGGCCGCGTTGCCCAGCCACGCAGTCTCCTGGTTCAGCTGCGGGGGGGGGGGGGGTGATTGCAGGCTTAAAATACCAAACTTTTTGGGGGGGTATGAAGTGTAAAGTGTTGATTTTTAACTCGCCCACTGACGTTCTGAGTTACCCCCCCCCCCGCAAACCGCCCAGCAATCTATCTATCCCAGAGGCCACTCAGCTACCTATCTATCCCGCGGGAAAAATTCTGGGCTACTATCCCATAACCCCCCCCCCCAATCTACCTATCTGAAGCGATTTTTGAGAATCACGGCCCCAATTTTCGCTCAAAAGCGCTATTTTTCATACCTTTTTATAGATTTTCAGCTCCAAAATCACTAGTTCATGTGTCTAACAGCCTATTTTCAGCTATGTTTAGTAGTATACCGTATCAACTCGAATTATCCCCTCCTCGAATAAACCCCCCCCCTCGAATAAACCCTCCCCTCAAATTCGACTGGGTAAATAATAACCCCCACCCCCCCCCGGAATAATGTACATCATGCATGCAATGTACATGCTGTATTTATTACTGCTATTTTGCATTGCTAATTATAATTTGCTGGCGAAATAATAAACCCCCATGGGGGTATTTCGAGGTAATACGGTATGTGCTTATATACCCATTTTTCACCTACGTTTAGCGATTTTTCTCCCTTTTATTCCTTCTATGCCTATAGATTGAACCCCCCCCCCCCGGGAATTTTTTTCAGCTATCTATCCCTCTGGAGAAGCGTTTTGCTATCTATCCAACCCCCCGGAGGGTCGAAATCTAGAATACCCCTCCACTGACTGCGTGGTTGCTGTTTGCTTGAAAAATCAGCTTAATCACCTACAACAAACATCAATTTAAGATACTATTTTTTCACTTTGATGTGGCCACGTTTATTTTTCTGGAATTGATCCTTATGCACTTTAATACTAAACTCTTCTATTGAGGAATGACATCGTTTGGCGTTATTTTCTGGTGCATAATAGCTTTTAGGTGAAACTAGATTGAGGTGTATTAAATAATAATTATTATAAAATCATGTATTTCTCGCTTATGGCTCAAAAGAGGACCTGAATTTTCTTCCCGCTGCCTCACATATAAATGCCCCTAAGCTAATAGGTATATCTCTGCAATAAGTAAATCTATGGATCAACCTTGGCGCTGCACATCCTGGCGATGGTCATGTCGCCGGTGAGGTACTTTATCAGCGACTTGACATCTGGCACGCAGCCAGACTCGTAGATGTCCTCCAGCGCATCGTACACCTGGGGGGTCAAATTGTGGCAGTGAATCACGTGTAAATATGCACTCACGCAGTGAAGCTAGTTCAGATAATAACTACCGTATGTACTTGAATAAGACCCCCTTGAAGAACGCCCCCCCCCCTTGAATAACCCCTGTTGACCAGATGATGAAAAACCTCCCCGTGAATAACTCAACCTGTGTATTTGATTTGCATGCACAATGTGTATTTGAATTGTTCAGATGTCCATGTACAAGAATTTTAGCAAGATTACCGTATTTATCCGTTAATAGCAGCCCCCCGTGCATAACGATAACACCCGGTGTTACACAGTTTTATAGCACCCCTATATGTTTTATATAGGTATTATAAACGGAGAAATACGGTACTTTGTTCTTGTGGTTGTTGAACTGTTCAATACCTTGATTACACGAGTTAATGGAATGCATTCATATTCCATACAATGAATAAAGTCCCGATTTTCCAAGGAAAAATACCCCCCCCCCCCCCTTGAATAATTCCCCCTCAAAGACATCTGAAGAAATAATAACACCCCTGGGGCCTTATTCGAGGATATACGGTACCCAAACTGACCGCAATGCACACTTGCGGGCCATCGCGGGGGCAATCGGTTTCATCTTGGAATGGCAGAAAATCGTTGTTCGCGCAAGTGCCCCCACTTTCGCCCGGCACGTAGATCGTGTCTTGTATGGGACACCAGCCGCATTTCTGCGACACATTGATGCGGACACTGTTCTGCTACTAAAGTTGACTTAACCCCCTTTATGTAAGTTGATAAACGTGATGCATCCGCAGGTTCAATGGGTAAAAGATGTTTTCGGTTTCCTAAAAGTTTTGTTTCATGTTGCACTCATCCAGAGCAGGGTTGGTTTTAGTAAAATTCTTTTTACTAAAATTGTATTTTATTTTTATTAAAATTGTATTTTATTTTTATTTTATTCTTCAATTTTCCATTTTATTTTTATTTTATTCTTCAATTTTTCATTTTATTTTTATTTTTATTTTATTTTTTTATTTTAGTTCATGACCAGGATTGATTTAAGTAAAATTCTTTTTACTAAAATTGTATTTTATTTTTATTAAAATTGTATTTTATTTTTATTTTATTCTTCAATTTTACATTTTATTTTTATTTGATTTTTCAATTTTCAATTTTATTTTTATTTTATTTTTATTTTTTTCTGAGATTTTGCCAACCCTGATCCAGAGTTGTTAGAATACCGGTATTTCTGGAAAGCGTAAGCGTAAGCGTAAATACACTTTCCAAATTTTGAGTATGGATATACTCGGCGGACACTTAGTATGTAAACCTACCATAATTTAATGAATAAAATCTTGTGATAAATTTTGTAATTGATGAATTCATAGTAAAACAAAATATTATAATGAAAAAAACTGTATAATTTTTGGTTCATTATTCAGATGGGTTATGGTAAGTTTTCATACTAAGTGTGTTCCGCCGCGTATACTAAAAGCGTAAGGTATTTGTAAAATACCTAGGAAAGCGTAAGCATAATTTTTTTTTTAAGAGTGCTATTATTTCAGGGGTATTATTCGAGGGGATACTTGTTCGAGGATTTCCGGTATATCCATTAGCACAGGCACGTGGCAGTGCACCGGTAGCATGGCACTCACAATCTTCGGGTGGGTGTCGGGCGAGTTGTTGGGCGAGAGGCTGGGCGCCAGTTTGCGGCACCAGTAGCTGTTCGGCTCGTCGCAGTCGTTGTCCAGCCACGTTTGCTCGTCCAAGCAACCCCCGATCCAAACTCCGTCGTCTTTCCTTGTTATCTGCAATTGCGGCTGGTCGATAGTGATGTTCGAGCGCTATGCTTTTCTTTGGTTCCGAGCGCCAAAAGGGCCATGGCGCTTTTCCGACTCACGGCGCCAAACGCCAATGGCGCCAGAGCAAGATGGCGCCAAGTACAAGAAGCACTATGGCGCATTTTGCTGTTGCGCTAACGAACTATATCAAACGGGATCCCAATCCAGATCCCAAACACCGGTAATTTCTGTGATTTTTCAGTTCCTATCCCGATCCTGACACCCCGACCTTGATCCCAATCCGAAAAGGTCGAAAAACTCGATTTTGATTTTAATTGACTTTATCTCGAAAATTTCAAATCCCAATCCTGATCCAGAAGAAATGTCCCTAATCCTGATTCCGCTCCCAGAAATTTTTTTTTTCTAAATTGGTCAAATGATTTTTGCACTAATCAATGTGAACGGAAACATCCATTGTGCATTTTATGCAACTTTTCTGGCAGTTTTTGGCACCCAAAGATGTTTTCATACGTTTTTGTGTGGGAAATTAGAGAAAAAAGCTTAAATAGAACATTGTCCAGAGTCCCGATTCCAATCTCGGAACACTCATCCAGATCCCGATTCCGAAAACTCAACAAACCAATCTCGATCCCGATCCCGAAATGTCGATCCCGTTTGAACCCTTTATACGGCCGATAACCTTTTTTGAACCCTAGATGCCAAAAATAGTACTAAAGATACAAACCTGCATGCATGGTTTATCACACAAGATAGGTTGACCAGTTGGCAGGTTTCCGTCTAGCGGCTGTCTGCTATACTGGAAACACTTATTAACGGCACTGCTGTCTGTATTATTCCTGCATTTTGTTTTACATAACTTTGAAAACATATTATTAGGATATATCAATATCTACTAGGAGATATATGTTTTAATAATATTAAATATATCAAAAATATACTTTTCAAATATTTTTATTTTGCCAGTAATTTCCAGAGAGATTTTAATTTTTGTTTTATCTTGAGTTATGAGTGATTTTCTACAAAATTTAAAAATATCAGAAAAGTATATTTATTTACAGTTTTTTTCCAAACTGATTTACGGCCATAAAAAATTGGCAGCTAGCTTGTCATCATCCTGAATAGTGATTGAAAAATGAACAAAAATCATTGGACACAAACTTTTCGACAGGGGTGTACAGTGTACGCACAAATTTATGTGTGCAGTGGCACAGACGCATGAAAATGAGAGTTGTGGGTGGAGCATACGCACAGAGGCTAAAAATTATGTGCGTTCTCTATAAATTGTGAGAAAATCTAGCAATTTAACTCTCATCATTGAGCTCACACACAAAACAAGGCAAGCCTGACGGAACGCGCGTGATTTTCGGGGGACGTCCCGCGTGGGCGTCAGAGTTGTTAAAATACCGGTATTTTTGGAAAGCGTAAGCGTAAGCGTAAATACACTTTCCAAATTTTCAGTATGGATACTGAAAGCGTAAGGTATTTTTAAAATACCTGGGAAAGCGTAAATAAAAGCGTAAGCGTAAAAAAAATTTTAAGAGACGTTTTCTCAGTGAATTCTTTCCAATTTCCAATTCAAACTCTCAGCGACATTTTTCGGATGTCCACTTGGTAGTCTGCCCTCATATGTTGTTTGGAAATTCATCGGCAGCGACACTTACCGTATTTCTTCTAATAGAAGAGCACCGTTCAATTTTTTTGTCAACTTTATTTGCCTGCCGTTCTATGGGAGGTGCCGTTCTATTGGAGGCTGCCGTTCTATTAGAAGAAACACGGTAACTCATCTTTGTATCTTCCAACTTGGAGTTACTGCTGTCGACGGCGACAACATCGTCGTCGGAATCCATTTTCAGCCCAAAATTTCTTATCTGAAGCCATGATTTTGCTCGACGACACAGTATTAGCAAGACATTCATACCGCGACACAATTTGTAAATGTGCCACTATATCCAGCACATTACTGCACGCACGCAGTAATCTTTTTGGTACGCAGTTTCGTTCACTCTTTTTTGTAGTTTTATGCTTTTTCAAAAGTGTAAAACTGAACCGTGTGAAAAGCTTTTTTACGCTTTTAGTACCCGGGTATTTTGGCCGGGAAAGCGTAAAAAAGCGTACAGGTATTTTATGAAAGCGTAAGCGTAAGCGTAAGTATAAATACCCATTTACCCAGGTATTTCGGGTAAGCGTAAATACGCTTTCGCAACTCTGGTGGGCGTTAACACCAAAGTGGGCGGAGCCTACGCACAGCGGCCATGCGCAGTGCGCGCACTGTAGCGTGTGCAGCACCAGTGGCAAAAAAGCAAATTTGAAAAAAGTGTTTTTTAAAAAGAAATATTGGCACATAGCCAATCCAAACTTCCCCAAAAGAACGCACTGCGGCCTGAGGGCGTCGTTGCCGTGCGGCCGGCGGGGCATCATGCAGCGGGACGCGCCGCCCGCCTCCCTCACGTTCAGGGCTTCGTCGTAGCACGACCCATAGCGCTGGACGTATTGCTGCGGCTTGGCGAACTTGCTGAACACGTCGTGGTGGCACCCGCTCGCGTACGTCGCCGCCTGGCCCGGCTGATCGTTGAGCAACCATAGCTGCAGGAAATATGCAGATTTAGCAGACCCATCTTGGTTTGGCTGGTGCTAGTCCCAGACCCTGTAAAATGTCATATGTATATCAAATGTCATATGTCATATGTACAATGTACATTTGCCATTTTATAGTGCATTTTACATGAGTTTTGACACTTTGCATGAAATTTGACATTTTACAGGGTGTGGGACTGACTGCCTCCAGTCCAGACTTTTGCTCCAGTTCAGTTTCAGTTCGTAAATTTAGCACTCAAATTAGGTAAATTAGCCTCTAAGAGTTTAAATTTTGGGCTTTTGAATGTCACAAAAAAAATGATTGGCATCCCACCAATAAGATTCACAACTGGTGTTGAATGAAAGAGTGACTGCTGGATTTGGCTTGAACACAGTTTACATGCTAAATATGTGTTCCATTAGGACAGTAGTTGCAGTCTTGCAGATTTACAATTATCCTGTCTTTATGATGCTGCTAATGGAATGAATTAGTATTGTAAAAATGTTGTTAGGCATTTTGGCAAAAACTTACCATCAGGAATGGTTACCCCTTACCCCCCAAAAAAAAAGAATCCTAAATAAAATTATTTCACTGGTGAACTAACCTATGATTCACACTATATCAAAACAAAAAATTATTCGCAACAAATAACCAAAATAGATACAGCTATAGTACATAGATAAAGTACAGATAAAGTACATGCTGCATTACTTATAATAGGAGTGTGCCCTTCTAGTTGTTTCAGCAACTTTCTTACCCGCCCTTCTTTTGGAGATGCCCTTCTATTTATTTCCTCATTTTTTGGCTGAGTTTTTCAAGTTCTGCCAAGGTTTTTCAAAGAATGATAGACTGAAATTCATATAATGACAATTCAAGATATGATTACAAAATCACAGCGTCCGCGGACATTTAAAAAAAACTTTTTTATGCATCTGTCACAGTACCAGCAGTTTTTGACTGTTCTATCGAAGATGCCTTTCTATTAGATGAAATACGGTATCATTGGAGCTATGTTGAACATAAATACTACACAGATAATATCGAATTAAGCTGATCACACCTGTACGCAAATCTGCCTGCCCTCGGTGCAATTGGTCCAACGGCCGCGCGTGTCTCGGCACTGAATCAGAGGCCTGTGCTCGAGCGCGTTGCACAGCAGCCCGGTGCACAGCATGATGGGCAAGTCGAGCGTGTCCAGGTACAGCGTGAGCTTGTGCTCCACCGAGCCGTCGTTCCACGCCGCCGCGAACTCCTGGCGATTGTCCCGTGTCGCGCATATGGCCTTGATTCCCGCCGACACTTCCAGGTGCGGCGCCGATACGGGATCGTCCAGTTTCTGCATAGGTACATTGGATGCTATCTGGCACTAGTTGTGGAAAGGATGTATCGTATTTCCTCAAAATACCCCCACCCCCCTCGAATTACCCCCACCCCGGTAAAAATACCGGTACGCACTTACTCGCGTACTTTTTGAAAATACTCACTTAAACATTTTATATGAGAAAAATACTCATTTTTACGTTTTCTGTGAGAAAGAATACTCTGTTTTACGTTTTCTCTGAAAAAGTATTTTACTCACATTTTACGCAGTGTAAAAATATTTAAAAAAATACTTTAAAAATACATTTTCTGTACTCAGGGTTGAGTAAAAATGAAATACTTTACGTTTACGTTTACTTTGAAAAAAAGTCCATTACTTTTAACCACTCTGCCACCAACCCTAGCCATCACTAAGTACTACCATGCACGCGTAACAAACCATATAGCAGACGGCCGCTTTGTGGTTTCCGCCAATGTCGACCATGTCCGAATCTGGGCACGCGATCAAGGCGGCTTCGGCGCTGTCGCACTTGCCCGCGCCCACGTTGCAGTGGCTGCCGCCGCCAGGGAAGTCCAAGCAAAATTGGTACGCCGGCTGTTTGAATGCCTTGGGAAACTGCCATTGTGGGTCTGAGTTGGGATTGTTCCAGCTGCATTGCAGCCATTTGGATGCACTTGATGCTTGGGGCGCATTCGATGCTAGCTGAAATGGGTGAATGATCGATTGAAGTGATGTTCAATTGTTGGCAGAACTGCTGAAATAATGCTATTTTTGCAAGTGAATATAGTTCTTCCAAATGAATGATACCTAATAAGACTATTCATTTTAGCACAAAAACAAGCATTATCATTTTGAAATGTGAGGTCTGGAATTGGAATGGAGGTTTTGGGACTGGACTGTTTTTATTTGTCACACCTTTCCAGATTTTCACTGCCTTATTTTTGTTCATTAGATATTTGTACACGTATTTGGTACTGGTCCTTTGATTTTCTGGGATCAGGTTTGTCATCCATTGAAACCAGGATTAGGCTCTAAGGCAAATATAGAAGCTTAGTTCTGAAACCAGTATCTCCCTAATTTTCAATATTTTTTTCCTTCAAACTTGTATTTGAAATTTTGACAAGGACTGTCTAACTCACAATTTTTTTTAAAGATTTGAATTGTACACGCTATTTGACAGCCCTGCATTATAACCAGTAACTACCGTATTTCCTCGAATTACCCCCGGGGGGTTTAAGTAAGGATGTAGATGGTATAAACGATGTTCTAACGTAACACAGTAAGTGTTTTGAACGTCTGTAATGCATCTCCCGGACCACAAATTCATAGTGCCCATTTTGAGGGGGGGGGGGTATTTCGAAGAAATACGGTAGTTCAACATCTACCATATGACCTTCATACTGGCAAACATTACATCCACGCAAATCTGAGACAGCTGTGAATTCTACGCGTGTTCATTTGCAACTCACATGGTGCCATTTATCATCTATGTCAGCTTTTGTACACAGTGCATGTGATTCATTGGACACGAGACGCTCCAGACATCCATAGTTGTCACTTGTATCGGTCAGCAGCTGTATACACCGTTTACAGCATGCTTTAAATACTTAGAAACAAACATTGGGCAAAATCATAAACACAACCATTTATAGAAGATTAAATTGTCTATTTCTGGCCATATGATAGTAAGCTTATGCATTTGTTGGAAGATTTAATGACTTCAGGTCTGATACATTTTTTTATAGCAGTAGAGCACCAAAAGCAACCAATTCTCTCCACCTAAAACACCTCTAAAGATATCAGTGACAATTTTACACAACAGAAAATAGCTTTAATGAAATATACTAAAACATTCTCCAGAAATTCCCATGAAAAAACCCAAATGTAAAAAATTCTATAAAAGTGGACTTACACGTGCACAAATAGGATAAATGGTACAGGTGTCAGTCAATGTATGTACATCGCCAAATGGGCACTGAATGCGCAATTTCTCATCCATTTTCTGAACCATCAAAGTGGCATCGTGGCAAAAGGGTTCATCTGCACAAGTGACCGTCACAATGGCACCGGGCGTCGTTTCACAACCAGCTGCAACCCGCCCGTCGGCTGTCCACGCCTGCAACAAGTCGATTTCGCTATTTCGCCATACTCATTGCAGACCCCATGTATTGCCCCGCTACGGAAACACTCGTGCAATGAGAATGAGTAATGTCTAATTTTCAAATCTTAGCCAATTAGTACTTGTCCAGTGGCGGGACTGGCCCCAGCAGTAAACTATTGTCCACAGCACAAACAATCAACGATGGGTAAGTTCTCCAGAAAAACAAAAACACTTTTGTGTTTTTAGTTTTTCAAAAATGAATACCTGTGTTTTGAGTTCTTTTTCACAAAAAAACTTGAGTAACTCGTTTTTTGTTTGTTTGTTTTCAAAAAAACTTTTTTTTTGAAGTTTTTTCATAAAATGCACCTTTGCCCAAATATAGTGGTTCAATGCAATTACAGTGGTTTTCTCATTACAAATTTTTTGATGCATTATCAAACATAAGATTTGGATACAAAAATATAAGATCTGGATACAAAAACATAAGATTTGGATATATATTTCACACTTTGGAACTGCCCCCTGGTGCTGGTTCCACAGGTGGAAATTAAAAAGTAGAGTAAAAAGTAAAGAGTAGAGTGAAGAGTAAAGTGAAGAGCACAGTTGTTAAAATGTACGTACATTTACTCGAAAAATACGCTTACGCGAGTACGCGGTAAAGGCAAGATCTTGGTCGTAAAGTAAACCCGGCTGTAAGGTAAATCCGGCCGTAATGCATAGTTGTTAAAACGTATTTACGTTTACTCGATAAATACGTATACTCGAGTGCTGCGTCAATACATTTACGTTTTCTCCCGAAAAAATACCTGTACTCACTTACTCACATACTTTTTGAAAGTATGCGAGTACAGAAAACATAATTGAGAACATTTTTTGTGTGCATAAAAAGCAAAAAATCACTCACACGAATATAAATGGCTGGAAAAATAGCGTAAAATAACAGCGGAAATTATAGAATTCGCGATGGGTAAGGATAGCGACGACTCTCGCTTTCACCTATACTCATTTTTACGTTTTCCTAGGTACAATATCGAAAAATTTCTTACTTTTACGCTTTCCCTGAGTATTTACAGATATTTACATTTACTCACCTTTTACACAGCGTAAAAGTAGGTAGAAAAAATTTTCTTTACGTTTTCTGTACCCAGGTGTGACTAAAAATAAAATACTTTACGTTTGGGTTTACTTTGAAAAAAGTTCAGTACTTTAAACAACTCTGCCGTAATGATGGCCGGCCTAAAGTAGCACCCTCTACTTTACGTTTTTACTTTAAGGCCAGTACATCCCCCGCGGTAAATACATTTACATATACTTTAAAAAAGCAATGTACTCACTTTTACGCGTACGTTTTAAAAGTACACACGTACAGAGAAAATGTATTTTTGTTGCTTAAATCACAATTTGACCTTCAAGGTCCGCATCGATTAAGCATTATTTTATTGATTTGAGTTGATGAAAAAAATTGCTCCAAAAAAAAGTGACTCCAAAAGTGTGCTGAAAACAATAATGCGACGGTCGCATTAATCGAGTATTTACGGTAGCTGTATTCAAGCCTCAAAGCCTTCAATCTGCTCACTATGTGGCACCGAGCTTCGGGACAATTAACTGCGTTCACAAACGCTTCAGCAGACAATTCGTTCCTGGCCGCGGATCCCGTCAAACACTGGAACCCTTTGGTTTCGTACGTGAGGCAACGGTCGGCTGCGCAGCACAGTTCGATTTGGGCCCCATTAAGTTCGCAGTCGGCGTCGCATTGACTGCGGAAGTGGGGAGGAGAGAAGTTTGAAGAAATTTTTGAATGATTTTTTTTGAAATAAATGGGACCCAGCACACTCAAATAGCACTTATACTGAATATACAAACCAGGCTTGTCAATATTTGTGACTTTACACTTTGCAGCTAGCTAACAATAGCATGCAACTTCTGCAAAATGAAGTAAAAATAACAAATAACAAACAAGCTTTTCATGTTTAGGTCCAATCATGACATTTCCAATAATAACATTTCCAATGGCAACCTTCCAATTTTTTTTGTAAAATTTTAGTACAATTTTTGTGAAATAGTTTCTTTTTATTATATCAATGACATTTTGAAGAAGAATTATAATTAAAAAATTTAACATGAATAATATAAAAATGATACAATAAATAAATACAATTTTTATACATTTTGCATACAAAAATTTTTTCTACAACCAACGGTGGTGATAAGAATGTGCGCTGATAAGTATCGCATGACTTACCTCGGACCCTTTTTGTTGCACCACTTGTAGATACTGCTTCTACTGCCGTCCGCAACATTTTTCTCCACCAGTTTCCTTCTAACTGCTTCATCTATCCCTGTGTTGGACTCTAGACAGCCAATGTGCTTATCCTGCCCTTGTCCGATAAGCAGCTGAATGTGGGCAAAGTATCGGGCACAAGGACGTATCCAGGGGGGGGGCGGAGGGGGGGGGGCTGCCTTCAATCAGCAATCAAGAGGGGGGGCAAATTAGTGACTTCAATCATTCTATGTGACAATGGGTGAAAAGTAACGACGGCAAAAAATGTGGGGAAGCAGTTAAATAGGAATCTGGGTGAACCACACTTTTTGATATCCACTGAATTCCTCCCAGAAACCTCACATAAATTACTCATTTACCGCAGTCAATGACTTTGTGAATTTTATCAAAGTTTCGAATGGAAAACCGAATGGGCAGGACCTTGCACTGCTGCATGCTGCTCGCCGCGTCCGTGTAGCAGTTGATCATCGGCCTTTGGTTGTTGCAGCCGGGCCCGTCCTTGTCCATGTCCGGGTCGCAGCTGATGCCCGCCATGGACAGGTCGTTGGGCGCTATCGCCGAGATCTTCCGATACACCAACTGGTCGAGATGGCCCATGTAAACCGATTCGCTGGTGCAGCCGCCGTTGAGCGATCCATTTATCAGCAGCTCCTGCGGGGGATACATAAATACCGTATTTACTCGAATAATTCACCCACTTGAATAAATCCCCCTCGAATAATTCCCCCCGCTTGAAATCCCCCCTCGAATAATTACCCCCACTTGAAAAACCCCCCCCCCCCTCGAATAATTCCCCTCTGCTAGACGAGTGAGGAAAAAATATATCCCCCACTTGAATAAGTCCCCCTTTGAATAGTTCCCCCTCAAAAATGTCTAACGAAAAAATAATTCCCGGGGAATTATTCGAGTAAATACGGTACCGTATTATATACATATATACCGTATTTCCTCGAAATACGCCCCTCTGATTTAACCCACTTGAAATGCCCCCATATCTTTTCGAGCTGAGGAACCGTCTGGAATATAGTACATCATGTATGCAATGTACAGGATGTATTGATTGATGCCAATATGCATCGGACCTACACATAAGACCAATTTGTGTAGCCATTGTTGTGAGTCCACTACATTATATACACTTGCATTCCTATGGTTGGATAGGTTTGTGGTGATTGGTCTGAACCGTTAACTTTTATGTTTCAACCAATCTTGAGTAGTGACCACTTGGGTGTTTAGGTCAGTTGATGTTCATTAACTCACTTTTCCCTCATCATTCATGTCCCCTTCTGGGGGTTACCATCTATGAATATGAGATGCTAAAACTTTGAGATCCGTGTCGCCCAGCAACGTTCCATGAAAATGCAACAACACAACATCTCAAACACAAATATCCTCCCGTTGTTGGCTTTGTGGACTTGGCTTTGTGGACTTGGCTTCGCCTCTTGCCCAAGGTCCACATGCCAATTCAGCTGAAACTCACTGCACGTTTCTCATCTGTGCGCCACGGACTTGGTACGCAGTCAGCCCCGTTTCCCGTGTGCACAACATGGTGATCGTACTGGCTTGAAACTTCTCAAGCCGATGTGAACCCGCCCGCCCCCGACTGTCCAACAATGACATTGGTGGCACCCCAATCGAACCTGCGGCAGCACCTGCCAGCAAGAGCAGCCCCCCGCCGCGCGCCACAAGAGCGCATGCATGACACAAAATATGTCAAATGCAAAAACCCTGGCCGTCAAAGCAGAAACTGGGTACAGAGGCAAACAGGTCAGCAGTCCAACAGAGACTTTGACAGCCTAACCCCAGCCATTAAGCAGCGACACCAGGAACTGAGGCAAACAGGTCAGCCGTCAAGCAATGACACCGACAGCCTAACCATCCCAGCTGTCAAGCAGCGACACTGGGAACCCTCACCACCATACCAGATGTCAATCAGTGACACTGGTAAATTAAAAACACCACTTTGGCCATTAATCAGCAATGCCAGGACCCAAACATACCCTGACTGTCAATCAGTGACACCAGCAGAACTACCCACCCAAACACCCACCAACCTATGTCAATGCAATTATCCAATACACACCTCTGAAACGGTCCACCTACATGAAGTCCAAAATAAGGCAGCAGACAGTTTTCCTGCACAAGACACCACCATCCAGCCTGCCACCTCCAACCAGTACACCAAATCACCAAGTACCATGCAATTCTGATCACCCACACCACCCATTCAACATACCAGCCAAGCAGCAACCAGCAGTCAGTGCACCAGTGATGGCATTTAAGGGATAGAGGAACTACAGGAAAGGCAAGGAACACTCCAAGGCTAAGTGATCATGCACAATGGTGACATTTCTGTTTATTGGGTGAATGTTGTTATTCTATTGTAATTGGTGTTTGTTGTGATTTTTGTATGAATTTGATTATTGTTTTTCTGTCAGTTCCCCCTGGGAACTTGGGGGGGGGGACTGTTGTGAGTCCACTACATTATATACACTTGCATTCCTATGGTTGGATAGGTTTGTGGTGATTGGTCTGAACCGTTAACTTTTATGTTTCAACCAATCTTGAGTAGTGACCACTTGGGTGTTTAGGTCAGTT